>CM021101.1:408163626-408409059 GCA_007115665.2 Sequoiadendron giganteum
CCCTATACCCTCTTAATCCCTCAACCCTCAACCCTTAAACTTTAATCCCTCAACCCCTATACCCTCTGAATCCCTCAACCCTCAACCCTTAAACCCTAATCCCTCAACTCCTATAACCTCTACTCTATAACCTATTAATCCCTCATCCCTAAACCCTAAACCCTTAAACTCTAACCCATAAACCCTCTACCCTGTACCGCCAATCCTATACCCTCTACCCTCAACCCTAATCCCCCAACCCTGAAACCCACTTAGTAAACTCTCTACCCTAATCCCTCAACCCTCTTGACCCTTAAACCCTCAACTCTTAAACCCTTAAACACTCAACCCTAAACCCTCGACCCTCAACCCTAACCCCTTAAACCCTAAACTATTAAACCCTTTACCCTCTACCCTCTAACCTCTACCATCAACCCAATACTCTCTACCCTAAACCCTAATCCCTCAACCCTTAATCTCTCAAACCCTATAACCTCTACCCTATATATTGGACCCTCAACCCTAATCCCTCGACCCTATACCTTAAACCCTCAATCTTCAACCCTCAACCCTTAAACCCTCTACCCTTTACCCTATACATTAAACACTCAACCCTCAATTCTCAACCCTCAACCCTTAATCACTCAACCCTCAATCCTTAAACCCTAAACCCTCTACCCCTTACATTGGACCTTGAACCTAATCCTTCAACCATATACCCTCAAAACTATACCCTAAACCCTCTACCCTCAACCAAGTAAACCCTTAACCCTAAACCCTTAACCCCAAACCCTTCAACCCTAAACGCTTAAACCTTAAACCTTCTACCCTATACCCTCAACCAAATACCCTCTACCATCAAACCTATTCCATCAACCCTCAAACCTTAAACCCTAATACCCTAGAAACCATCAACCCTATAGGTCCTCCATCCTAATCCCTCAACCCTATACCCTCAACCCCTATCACTTTCTCTCTATCTATACATCTCACCTCTCCCTCCTTCTCTCCCTCCCACCCTCTCTAATTGTCTCTATGTACTGTCTCCCTCTTTCTGCGTACCTCTTGTTCAATCAATCCCTACCACCCTCTCTCACTCCCTCTCTCTCACACTCCCTCTCACTACCTATCTCTCAAGTCTCTCCCTCTCACCCCCCTCACACTCTCAAGTCTCTCCCTTTCCCACCCTAGCTACATAACCCTCTCTTTCTCTTTGTTTCTCTCTCTCTCTCCCTCTCCCTCAATTCTCTCTCTCCCACCCACCTCTCTCTCTCTTCCTCTCCATCAATTCTCTCTCTCCCTCCCTCTCTCTCTCTCCCTCCCTCTATCCCTCCCACCCTACCTAGCTAAGTCCCCCTCAATCCAACCCCTTCTCTCCCACTCCCTCTCTCTTAAACTCTCACTTCGACCCCCTCTCCATCTCTCTAGACTCTCTCTAAATTCTCCCTTCATCTAAAGACATACATAAATGCATACATACAAGCATAATACATTTGCACATATAATCTTACATCCATACAAGCATACATACATACATGTACATAAAAATATATCAGCATACATTAACATATTAGCATTTTACATAAAGTAAGACATAACACGCACTCGCGTTATGTGCTAGTAGACATGTTCCCTGCAGAAGCAAGAACCATGTCAAAAGTGAGATATAACGTGAGCGCGTTATAACGTGCTCTTGTTATAGCGTGCTCGCGTTTTATCTTACTTTGAGAATTATCGAACTTTAAGCTTGGTATTGCCTTGGAATTCCAACCCAAAGGTTTGAAGGGCATTCCCAACGACCAGAGACATGTTTTTAAAAAATCCACCATATTTCTCATAATCGAGTTCGTGCTCACCGTCAGGATTGCACGTGGTTCAATATCGAAAAAATTGAGCACATGGGTAATGTTGGGTTATCTCTTAGCTATCCAACGATATAATTTTTTTCACTTTCTGAAAATGTTAAGTCTTTCATCCATAATTTATTTTATCTATATGTCTTTTTTTTGCCAAAAAGTAGCGTTTGGTATTTTTTTCGTTATAAATTAACCATTCATCAATTTTTCAAATAAATTACATTTTTAGAAACTAGACTCCATTCTACAAATTTGAAAAATTAAAAGAAAAATAAATCAATTAGTTTCCAAAATTTGTAGGGGTAGCACGGCCAAAATTCTATTTTTAGGATATGTCCACTTCGCAAATTAGTAAAAAATCAAATATTCATTAAAAAATTATCAGAAAAATCGTGCATCAACTACATACTATTAGCTAACTTCTGACCGTTGCGATTTTAAAAATACTAAAAAAAAGTTCATCGTACGAGGGTCGTACAAGAGTTGCTATGCTATGTTTTTCTGACAAAAACAACACCAATTTGTGTACGTCCCTCATTTGAACCCCTTAATCTCAATCATTTTCAAAATAAATTAGTAGTTTAGAAAGTAGACTTGGAGCACTTGAATCCTTCTTTTCGTTCCATCTCAAAATTTTGAGTCTAAGTATCCTCAATTTCACATCCAAGGTCAGTATTTCTTGATTTCAGAAAAAAGCTATCCACTTAAGTTCCCTTTTTGGGAACCATCTTGGTGCACTTACCCATGTAGCAGGCATGTAATCTCTTGATTATATTCATTTACCATCTTTGTGTGATTATGAATGTCGACTTAGAAGTCTTTAAGAGATATTTATTATGCAAATAGTCATCTATCTGATCCATTCCAGTTTCTTGATTGCTTAGTATCAGACAACTAGAAACCTTAATGATATATAGTTGGAATTTGTTGGATTTTTGGGGCGATGCTCTCATTTTGTTAGAGGGTTTTCTATTGTTTTGAAAAGAGGAAAACTAGAGTACTATTTGTTGGTGTTTTGTTTCCTATTATTTTTAATTCTCTTGAAGAGAAGTTTTCTTCTATTAAAGAACTTGAGCACATTTCCTACACCATGAATGAGGATTACTCAAGTAGATTGCACAAGTGTGTTCTAGAAGGATATGAGGTGATTGTTATATTAAATGCTTATAAAAATAACATTAAATAAAAGCTCAAGAATGGGTAAAGAAAGAAATTTAGAATTAAGTGTTTCAGTGTCTAATGGCTTGAAGGGGCAAGAATGCCCTAGTTTGAAATGAATCCTTGTGTTTATTCTAGGATAGAGAAAATTCTCACTTAACTAACTAGTTGTTGAAACTAGAATACAAACCTCTACGGGTTTCTTTCCAAGAAATTTTCCTTTTGAAGAATTCCTTGTGAATGAATTGTTTTGTTTAGAATGTAAGTAATAAGTCAATCTTTAGAGGGGAAAACCCTAGAAAGAAAGAGTTAGATTAAATCAATGGTTGAAGCCAAGAACAGAGGCTCATGCCTCATATTTCAGGTATTTATGAAAATGCATCCTTAAAGGGGCAAGTATGCCCTAGTTGGAAAATGAATTCTTAAAGGGGCAAGTATGCCCTAGTTTGAAAATATATTCTTAAAGGGGCAAGTATGCCCTAGTTTGAAAATCTATTTTTAAAGGGGCAAGTACGCCCTAGTTTGAAAATGTCTTCTTAAAAGGGCAAGTATGCCCTAGTTTGAAAATGTATCCTTGTTTTATTCCAAAAGGGCTTTGAGGGAGTCCAAACTCAGTGAATCGTTTCTTTGGTGTTTACATGTTGAGTAGAGCAGGTAGCTCCAATATGCCCTAGGCAGTAGAATTTTCCAAGTTGAGCAAGGTGGGTGAACCACGACTACACTCTACAAGCGTTTGTATAGTTGTACATAAACTATGGCCATAATAAGTGCAAGAGACACTACTTCCACTTGTTAGTTCACTGTGACCCAATTGGTTAGCTAGCGAAGGTTGTCATGCTTGGTTGGAGGGTATCCATAATAGCATGACAGTGTTAGTTAAGTAGGGCACAACACTAGGGTTCATATGGAAAATTGAGGGGGTTCCCAACAAAGCTTTCATTGAAGGGTAGGGCCACTTCTAGTCAGGAAGGTGAGCGAGGGACCGCTTAAGTCCAAGGTTGCAGGTAAAGCACCCAGATGATGCTCTCCCTCTTGTAGGTGGCATCCCGAGTTTTGAAGACAATACGAATCAGATGAGGTTCTTTGACTCTATTCTCTCACAATTTTAAACTTATCTTATTCAATTAAATGCTAAAAATATTTGTATCTTGTTTTTGATATTGGTGCTATCAGTTAGAAAATTATAGATGCCACTTTCTTAATATGAATATGCAAAATAAATGTAGTAGCATGATGGTTTATGTTTAGATGATTTCAAAAGAAAATTATATTCACTTCTCTTGTTTTTGTTTTAAACTTTTGGTAAAAACTCTCAATTAATCTGTGTCTAAAGGAGATTGGTTATTACACAAGACCTAGAATGTCTCTCAAACAAAACAAAACCCAAATTCAATAATGCAAGCACAACCCTAGGACCATAATTAGAACTCGCCCAAAGAGAAAGTACTATTGGATCAAACCTAAAGGCGAAACACTAAGACTTACATTAAGGGTGCCAAAGTACTAACTGAGACTACAACTAAAATAACTACTAGACAAGTGAGACCTAATGCAATAAAATGTGATCAATATGTGGTTAAGATCATGTTCCACCAAGTAAGAATCACCACAACTTGGAGTCATACCACTTTTACTATAGACAATAGATCAAGTAGTCCAACCAAACCAAGTGGTAGGCTCCTACACCTGTTTCAACCTTAACAATTCCAAACCCATGTCCTCTCCAAGATAGAAAATGAACCCCCAACTAAACCAAGACTTAAATACCAAGACAATGCAAACGAGCCAATCAAAGACCTAAAAATACTTGATTCAAGATATCAAAAAGAGAGGGGACTACATTTTCTTCAAGAAAATTGGAGCATGTTGTACAAACAAACAAAAAGTTATAATATAATCTCATTTGTATGCTCTTATACACTACCACCTTTTTCAAAACCACTATGATGTATCCCCACCAATCATATTTGGTCATCTTTGTTTAACCAAGGTATATTAGCTACTTTTACCCTTTTGAGAGTTAATAATTCATCTTCTTCCTATGTGTTATCATTAATGGATATAATTTCTAATCTTCAGATTTTGTTACAATGTTTTACCTTCCTCATTTGAGAGGGGCCTTTTGACTTGTTTCTTGAAACCCCAGCCCTCTCCCCCCCCCCCCCAACACAAGAACAACACATTCTTCAAATCAAAGGGATCTATACTTCCATTTTTGTCTTCCACTTCATGCAACCCCCACTTTCTCACAATATCCTATGCACATCTACATATTATCATCTTTTTTTATCTTACACATGAAAAGTAATTCATGTATTTCTCTTAAGATTTTATTGTATATCACATTCTTTGTCTTGCCCACTTTTTCTTCATACCTTCATTGGTGGCATTCACACTTAGTTTTTTTCTCATTCCTCACACAAATCTTGCATTGAAGCTAATATTTTGTAAAGAATCTAGGAAATTGGGGTTCACATTCTCAACAAATGTGTTTTGCAAGTTATCCTGGACTTCATTATTTTGAACCTATGCATCTTGGACTTCTTATTACACATTGTATAAAAATGTTCGACCTGAAATCCTAGCTATCTAATTGATATCTCTTAGTTTTTATTTTCATCGTATCCATTCCCTTCTAATTGCTAACTCAAAAATGTACCCCTAAGCATCCACCTTAGTCAATAATGACTTCATAGATGATTAACTATATAAAATAGGCTATTATCTTTACTGTAATTGATTATTATCATAACAAAAATTATTTTAATAAAACAATAGAAAAAATTGTATAGTTTTTATCAATTGAAATCCATCATAAACAATTAAAAATATATTTATCACATATGAAATTTGTCATTTACATTAACAAGAAATAATTAAAATAGAATCACCAACAAAATGACAATTAAAACAAGAATAAATTATAGATGCAAAAAACAATATAGAGACATTATTTATAATTGCATGTATCATAATATTTCTTGACATATGTAAGGTACAACTCAAAAAACTTGATGTAACTTTCTAAATATTTGTTGAAAGAACGTATGTGGCAAAATTGAAGAGGTTGATTGGAAACAACTATTCAAATACCTATGCAACCCCCAATTCCATCTAAAATATAAAAGTCAAAAATTACACAATGAGTTTCATTCTTATCACTTATTTAGTGACATTAGTTTTCATCGCATGTAATATAATATTTTTTGATTTATGTAGGTTACAACTCAAACAATATGATGTAGCTTTCCAAATAATTGTCCAAAGAATATATAGATTTAGCAACATTAGATATGTTGGTTGGCAACAACTATTCAAATATCCTTGTGTAACCACCCATTCCATTTAAAATATAATAGTCATGCATTACACAATAGATCATTAGTTTTCATTCTTATCACTTATGTATGCTTCATTCATAATTATTTATCTATGTCAAAAGAAATACAATACTTTTTTTTTAACAGTATCTATATAAATCTCATTCTATGATTTTATTTTAGATTCTATTTTTCCATGAATTTTTATTTAAACTAAATTTATTTTACTTGATTTATAAATCATCTCTTATTATAAATTATTAAAAAATTCCTATTATTTTTAAAAAAATATAAAACTATTTTTATTAAAACTTAAAAATCATATAAAATTCATTTTTATTAAAACTTAGATATAATATAACAATTGGTAGACTTCCCATTCAACACACCAATGACACCTCCACAACTAAATTTTTCCACATTCTATAACCTTAAAACCCTTCGTCTTCATTTTGAATCTTAGTACAAGCACTTATTTTTTAATATAACGAAGGAATGATTTTAATATAAGGAACGAGAACCCCAGCCGTAGGTTATCTTTCTAGTGGAGCACAATAATGCCGCCTTTAGTATAATTTCTATAATTTCCAAGTTTTGCGAACTTTAACCTCTGCGATTTTCACTTTGAACCTGGTACAAGTGCATCGGATTGAGCTTGAATAAGTTATTTTCTGATACGACTATCATACCATTCTTTATATTCCGCCCGTATATTGTGCTCCAGCTTTGTTGTCAGCCAGTTGAAAAAGAATATGTAGTATGTAATGATTGGGCTTGTCCATTTTTTGTTTGATTAAATAGAAGATAAGATCCACCAGCTTCTTTCCAATTCATTTTTCTTGTTACAGAGAGGCGAATGTCTGCTTTACAAGAAAAATAAATGTTGATTTTCAAACATGCATTCACGAACGTGGAAAGTCAGACACTTTTCTGCAATCTCAAATACTTGAAAACGGTATTCAAACACCATATATTTGAATGATAATGTCCTCCCTGAATACCAGCATTTTATGATAGATAACTCATTATATTGTATAATCTTCCACCATCCGAAGACACGTTAAAAAAAAATTAGTCCCTAACTCATTATTATATTGAATGACATCACCAATTTTCATGGAAAAGCTTTACCCGGACAACAGAAGGAGACTTTCAAGCTCCAATCCAAGCCTATTGTGTGTAAGAACTACTGCAGTGCTAGTCATTTCAACATCTTTTACATAAAATATATTGAACAAGAAGCTAGGAATTGCTCCATCTGTAGAACGCATCAACTGGTTATTTTTGTAGCTTTGCTATTTTTGTACCAAATGTCAGATGTATTAGAATACGATTCGCTTGGAATTTGTTGAAGTTCACTGAGTTTTCTCTCAAGCTTTGAAAGTGCCGCAACATCAGAGGAAGTATCTCTTATACGAAACCAATCGTTTTCAAGGTCCACACGTACATCCCTGAGATTAAAGGGAGTCAGAGTCTGCTACAGGCTACCCTAATACAGTATTGAATATTCTAAATTGATGCACTCACCTGCGCAAACTTAGGACTTGCATATTTCTGCGAAGGAAGGCAGCATGCTTAGTGAGAGCATCTTGAGCATATGGTCTGCCTACTGTTCGAATAGCAGCTGCATTTAACAAGTTTTCCAAGGAGCCATACTTTTTTAGTAGTTTAACAGCAGTATTTCTACCAAAAGCCGGAGCAACTTGTGCTAGACCAGGAATACAATCATTCTCATCTCCCACCATACAACCTGCAATGCCTAGTCAGAAATATCATTCAAAGAAAAAAATTATGCAACTATTATATACTGCAGTCATACAAAATTTAGGTATACACTTTACAAATTATATGCACTTCTGTAGTTTGAAACAATTAAATGTGTCCTTCAAAACAAAAATGAATCTAGAATGCAAACAAACACCTGTGGATAATTAAAACTGAGAACAAAATTAATTGGCAATGTGCAATATGAAAGGAAACCGTATACCTCATTGTAAACATAAGTGCAAATCACCAAGTGCATGGTCCTTTTTCCATTCTTCAGAAAGGATAGTATCCATGTGATATGGCAAGCCTTTGAATTTTTAACAACCATCAAATTAAAATGAAAACATTGTGTATTTTTGTAAAGTTCTACTTGAGAGAATTATCTAGCATACCGTTTGAGGATGGGACACGATTGTGTCCACATGTTTGGATGCATAAGTTATATGCTCAATTTCATATGCTTGCCGTTAATTCTTCATATACACAATAACTGTGATTTCTCATGGGATGTTGTTTGGGTAGGGTTCCAACCCTGATAGCACTAAGCTTCAGAAAACATGATAACATCCTGACCTGCTGATTCCACTCATTAATAGTAGAAACTACTCATTTTCATCATGAAATGGAACTATTGTCTTTCATGTCCAATTCTTTTTCACTTGAAATTGAAATATTGTCTCCCATATCCAATTCATTAGCATGATCTATCCTGTACTTGTTAGATGAACCTTTGGGTAAGCAAACCATTAATGAGCATGTAAAATATTCAGCCAAAGTTAGATGTTAGTATGTTCTAACTTCCAACAGAAGTGCATTAATTTTGATTGTACAAGAATTGATTTGTTCCAAATAATGTAGGCTGACTTAGCATTACATTATAAACCAATAGGCTGCTAACCATTGTTATCTTCCAGAATTGACAAATGGAAAAACACAATAATAAATGTTTTACTACTAATATAAACAACTAAAAAGGGCAAACAGAATAAAGGAGGCTGTGTGCCACAGGTTTTCAAGGTCTGGGAGGGATCTATGTCTAGGCATTCAGGTGACCTGAGGAATACTTTCCCCTTGGTTTGCAGAGGGACGAAGATGACTGTTCAGAGGAATGGACAACTGTTACAAATAGTAAAGACAAATTTCGAAAGAAAGTTAGATGGAAATAACTGGAGACCGACTGCCAGCTAGATCTCTGATGACTGTTTCTTAGTTATGTGTGATCTGGTTTGGTTCGCAGGTCTGTTTTTGTTTGTCTGGTAATGATTGTTAGTTGACTGTCAGCTAGGTCCCTGCTGACTGCTTTTCTGGTTCTGTGTCACCTGGTTCAGTTTGCAGGCCTATTTGATGTCGGTTTCTATTCTGAGCTGTCATGTTATCTTTATATTTTTGTAAGAGATTTCCTTTCAAAACCCTGGCTTTTATCCTTATTAAATAAACAAATACAAACTTAATTTTATCTATTAATTGTTGTTCAACTGCTTGTATTCATCCATTAAACACTGTAGTCCCTTTGCACCTAATGAATAAAATATTTTTCATAGTTCATAACTAGGGGAGAGGGTCCAGTAGCCACCCACCCTAACTTCGTGCACCCTAAGCTCCTAAACAGTACATTAGATTTTTACAATTATTTTTGGGTTTTTTTCGTATGTGATATAAGAGCTCAAAGCTATTGTTTCAGCTTCTAAGTAGTTATGATGACAATAAGACGAGTCTTTACATGCACAAAGGTCCAAAAGTGATCATTTGGAGGTGTTTCCCAATACCTATGCATAGATGCCCCAGAAATCGTACACTATGATCACCAAAAAAGTTGCACTACTCCTCTAATACATATTCCTCTAATAAAGGTGTCACCCAATACCTATGCACAAATGCCCCAGTAATTGTGCACTATAGGCACCAAACGCACCAAAAAAATGGTTAACTATACATGCACAAGTGGGGGACTATTGATTGGATGTGGAATATTTACTAGAATTTTAATTTTCATGTATTGACGTGCAACTATTGGAGCATGGGCATCTACTAGACCCTCTCCCCTAAGTTTGATTCCCAATAATTTTGATGACACATAAAAAACATACCTGCTTTTTGCTTTCATTCTTAGGCCGTTTAATGTAATTGCTGTAATGTATGCACCAAACATCATGAAATAAAATATTCCGTGATGGTCAAATTAAGTAGTTAAACAGATACAGTAATTCACGTGCCGTAACAAAAAAAATGAGTTATGAGGAATGCAAACAATAGTAAAGAGCAGTTCAAATTTTTCAGATGTAACATTTAAGAGTTCAAAATAAATAACAGCATAATTTCAACATTTTATAACTGAGAAACTTAGCACTAGTCGTGTTTCCAATATCTGGTGAACAAGAATTTGCCTACTGTCAAACCTTTCAAGTAGCCGGATGGCTATTCGTAAAGCACCGCTTTATATGGGAAATTTATGATATGGCTGAAAAGACTTTGCAAATAAATTGTTCTCTAGAATCAATATGGTTTCAGAAGCTCTATTAAATGGATAAACAAGCAGTTATTATAGTGCATAGTAAATAAATTATAAAGGGATGGAAAAAGGCTGCTTTTGCAACCATCCAAAATTTTGAAAGAATACTACAGGGTTGCAGGGAGATGTGTCCCTGAATGTCTGAGATGCATTACCACTGTTACATGTATGACACCTTGGAAACATGATTTTTTTTTTCAAATGTGGTGGAGTGCGTTGGACATCCCAGGGGATGTTAACAAGGCTGTTATAGAGTATCTCTTGAAATCTGGGACATCATGAATACCCTAATCACATGGGTGTTTGGACATGCTCTACAAAAAACCTTGGTTAATTTAAATTAACAGCTCGAAATGTGTTTTTCATTATTTATGTCCTCAAAGGGCCCCACTACTTGAAATGTACCAATTAAAGTTGCAATACTCATATTCATACTCGACGAGTCTGCTTACTCTGCATACTCAAGAGGGTTAAAAATTGCAGAAAAATATTTCTTCATATAAAAAGAAAACTGCATTTACTCAGCAGATGTTATGTTCCCTTTTTAGGAGTGAGTGTTAGAGAGGACCCTAAGTCTATTTAATTCCGGTAGGCTAATTGGGATGTTGGTGAGAGAATATTTAATTAATTAAATTAAGCTGTCTTAAAATTATTATTTTACAGACAACTTTAATTTAATTAATCATTTTTATAAAAGTTGAACATTTGATTATAAAGTGACTTTGTGGGGCCCAAAAGTAAAATTATAAAAGTCATAAAGCAAAATGTTTTGGAAGTTTGAATATAAAAGGGGAGTGCAAAGGGAAATTTCACATCTTTCGCTATTTTCATTTTTTATTGTGAAATTTGGGCAATTTTTGCTCTAGCAAAATCCTAGGAAGGGTAAATTGGTTTTGGAGAGGTATTCTTCCTAGTCAAACTGAGCGGATTCATATAGAGTTCAATCTAAAATTGTAATTAAAGATTACAAATTCAATCTCAGTCGCAGGTCTGATGTTTGTCTTGGAATATTCAAATATTATCTCCATGTATGAGTAGTTGATATGAGTAGAAGTAAAGCCCATTCCGCTGTAGACAAGTAATTGAAATTTATTATTGAAAATTATGCAGCAGTTGTACCAATTCATGGATTTCCATACCATATAGGGAGATCTTGGTTGGTTCAATAAGTCATAGCTAGCGTAAGTGACAATTCACGAGTCAAAAAGTGATAAAGCCAATGAGTCCTAATGAATATAGGAATATTTTGATCTGGCCGACAATTATACAAGACTAAAAGTCACCCAAGGTTGGAGGTCGCGGCATATGGAACTATCATCAAGTTATCAAGAGGAGACTCCTATATCATATAGAATTGTCAAAAACTAATCGCAAGCTTTCTTTTCAAGACATAGTGTTTGATCTTAACCATAGGTTGTTTAGCTATTGTCAAGGGCTGAATGGGTTTTAAAAAGGTGGATATTAGAGAGCTATAGTGATATGAAATGAAATATTTTAATAATGTTCACAAGGCCAAAGAAGCCTATGGGACCCAAGATCAGCACAGGGGCCACCAACAAAACATACCCTAAACAGTTTCTAATCTTCATTTGAGATCAACCCTTCTACAATGGATTTTGATGATGAAGTTTGCAGTTTTGTCCAACCTTGCCTCCTCAAAAAAGGTACTTAAATTATCAACTTGTAAGGTGTCTTCATAGCTGGCCTAGATGTCTTTATATGTTGAGCACTCCATGATGAAGTGTCATTCTGTCTCCACCATTCCCTTGTTACAAAATCGACATTTTTTTTTTTCCACTCCTCTTTAGGTACCATTCATTTGCTAGTTTCACATCTAAGATGATGCGAACTAGTTTGTAATTGAACTATCAACATTTTTGCTTTCTATTTAATATTCACTCCTATATAGGTTTTTTCTTCATGGTCCCCCTTGGGGTTAAATTCTTTTATATAGTAATCTTTTTTATGTCCTATTTGTTTTATCCATATAGCATTTTTAAATTTTTCTTCCACACATCTTTTTACTTCTTCATTTGTGTTTGGACATTCATGCATATCCGCATCTCACTTTTTCATCCATTGGTTATTTTGTTTCATCCATGTGTTCTTTCTTCTATCTAGCTCTTCCTCCACAATTAGTTTAGGCCAACAATGGTTCTCCATATTTTGGACCTTTTGTAAGTAACTTAATAACCGGACCATCGCAGAAGCTTCCAAGGGGAAGGTACATGTTTCAGCCAATAAAATCTCATAAGGAGCTACAGTTTTGAGTTTAAGGCTACTTATAATTAGAAGCTTTTGGATTCTTTCCACTTGTCTCCATTTTTGATCTGACATGTTGCTGTCCCAAATTTCACATCCATAGAGAATCATTGGAGTAACTGTTCTCTTGGTTTTCCAATCACATAATTATGCATTTCTACATCTATTTTATAGAGAGTACAACGCTTTCCAACCTCCTTGAATTCTTTTTGCTCTGCATGTTTCCCAACCAAGTTTGTTGTGAAAATCAAGCCCAAGATACTTGTATTCGTCCACTATTTCCAGCGATTTGCTTTCAAAGAGAAAGTTAATTTATTGCTTTTTCCTTCGCAGTGAGAAGATCATTATTTTGGTTTTGCTAGTCTTCACTTGCATCCCAACTTCCTAACAAAATGTTTCAAGAGCCTTCAAGTGTTTTCTTAGATCATGGGTTGTTTTAGTAATTAATATGAGATCATCTGCATATAAGAGTAATTTTATTACGTACTTGGCCAACTAAATACCCTCCCCGCCAACCTTATCTATCCACTCTTGCAACTTATCAATGCAAAGCCCAAATAATGTTGGGGAAAGAAGGCAACCTTTCTTGACACCAATGTCACTACCAAAGCACCTTGATATACCTTCGTTGGTTCTAGCTTTGACCTAATCATAGAGCCTATGAACAGTTGCTCTAAGCACATTTTGAACTCCCAATTCTTCCATTCTATTCCACAACTTGCCCTGTGGTACCATGTCAAAGGCTTTTTTAAAATTCTACAAAGCAGCAAAAAGCCTCCTCTCCTTGAACATTCCATATTTTTCAATCAAGAATCTAAGGGTAACACATGGTCAATAGTGGAATGCTTCGGTCTAAAACCGGCCTATCTCTCAACTCTTTTTCCCTCTTTTTCAGCCCAAATGCTAATTCTATGTTCAATAATGCTTCCAAAAAGTTTTCCAAGAAGAGGATTAATCATAACAGTATAGTAGTTTGATTGGTTGTTGGTGTCACCACTTTTATATAAGCGGATAACAACACTAGTTGTCTAGCATTCCAAGAAGCCTTTTTGAATAACCCTATTGAAAATGCACCTAGTACAAGGTGCAAGGACCTCAATATCCCACTTTAAATGTTCTACTTGCAGCCCATTAATATCTTGCGCTTTCCATCCTACCAACCTTTTATGCCTTGATTTATATCTTTGATGGTGAAAAGCTCAATGGTTGCGTTGATTATTAGAGGCCTGCGTTTATCCTATTCATGTTCATATAGTAGCTTTGCATAGTCCAACCATTGTTAAGATTGTAATGTTGTTTTCGATTTTTTTTCTTTTTCGTTGTAGCTCCTTCCAAAATATTTTGGGGTTGTGCTTTCCCAAGGCAATCAACTCCATTCTTCTTGTACCCACATATTTTTATTTTTTACTCTATCCATATTTTCATATTCTTTTTTGTTTTCTATGGTCATTCCACCCTCGTGAAACTTTCTTTTTGTTATCTTGCACTCATCATTGAACCAAGGATTTGCTAGAAAAGTATTTGTATTTCCCCTCGTGGGCCTTTCCCTCTTACACTCACCCAAAGCCTTGTGTACTAGGGGAATCAGCAGGTTCTTGTTTATAGGGCGATTCTCCATGTAAGCTGAATTTCTTTCATATTTCCTAAAAAGTTTTTTGAGGGCAGCCTTGAATATTTTCTGAATTTCTTGAGTCACTAGGATTCTACCTTGTGGAGGCACTTCCTTTTGCTGAGATGGACTTGTTACTCTTGCTGCTTGCTTATGTGGATGTCAACTTTTACATGTATTGGGTTATGACTTAATTTCAACTCTATTGGACACTTTCCAACCACTAGATCCATTAGCCTTGAAGTATAATTATGCAAACAAATGACTTAATCCATCACACTTTGCCCATTGTAGGTTTTGCAAGTGATGTTGCCCGAATTCGGCCGTGTTCTCATACCATTGCATATGACCAAGTTGAATAAATTGCATAGCCCCAACAATACTGCCCTGTAGTGCGTGACATTGTGTTTACTATCTTGAGAGGTCCTTTCCCAAAGTTGATGGTTATCTTCTTCCAACCATATCGAATCATCTTTATCTTTGTCTTTGTAATGTCCCCGTTTTCCAACTTGCCTTATTGAGATTAATTAATTTAATTAATTAATGTTGCCTAGCAAAAAGTGCATTAGATAAGGTAATATTAAATTATTAGATTACTGAGGTGAAATAAAGTGACGCCAAGGAATATTTAAAAGACATTTTAATAAAGTCACTTTAGAATAAAGTGCTAATTGGTTTTGGCGGGAAAATTAAAAGGAGTTATAAAAAGGATGCATGAGCTCATTTATGATTATGCTGGATTATTATTTTATTTGGTTTTTGGTGGAGCTCTTTGAAGTCTGAAACCCTAGGTCGGAATTCCTATGGGTATCTAGTTTCGGTGGTGAAAGATTCCACCCTAGCTAGATTCAGGCGGATTCATTCGAGATTCCCATTTGCACAATAACGCGGTGATTGATATTGGCAAATTTATGGGTCTCCTGTGGAGACAAATTTGGGGGTTAGTGATAATATCATTTGCAATTGGAGATTGAGATATTTTTCAATTAGGGCGATTGATGGCTGGTCGTTAATTGCAATCTAAACTATCTTGCAAACTAGGCTATCTTGTCTTGCTCTATGTAAGAACCTCCCCTGTTTTGGTCTACAATTTTATTTTATTTTTACTATTGCATGTGAATAAATATTTCGTCAAACAGTTTAGTTATCTGCTGATCTGGACTTGTCACCGGAATTTTTTAAATAGATAGCTCGTTGGATATTCGCATTAGTTCACATATAAATTGATTGTATATTTAGGACCCATAAAATTACATAATCTGAAATCTCAGTCCAAACTTAAATACTATTAAGTATTGCAATAGTTGACTGTGATTCTCCACACAAGATACAAATACAAAATCAACAGAATTTGCTAACAATTCATTCCAGATAGATAAATAACTGCTCACTAAAAAATACCAGCTGGGCAGCAAATTACAAATTGAAGAACAGTCAATAATCTGACCTTAATTTTGCTGAAGCACAAATTCAATACTCAACAGCCTTAACACTCCACATGGTCTCCAAGCAGCTGCAATACATAATATAGGGGAAATTATTATTTAATAACCCCCTTAATGAATATGCTAATCTTTAATTTTTTGACTATTCAAAATCTTCACAACTCCTGTGAAAAGCGCCCACATTGTATATGCTTCTTTGATATGATCTCCTTATTTTGACAAGGCTTGAAATATTAAAGCCACGATAGCAATGAAATGTTAAATCCACTTCAACTCTTTCAAATGACGTGTCTCCTCTTTACCATAGCAGCAGCTCTGTTCAATTCAGTTTCTTAACAATTATCCTCTACAATGTGTATCGACACCTTCAAAAGGCCTCACTTCCACATAAGTTCTTGTCCTTCCTGTCCAACATCTATTCCCAAATCCACGTCACCAACAAGATTAATAATGCTACCACCTTTCAAAACTTTGAGTCGGTTCTTCATTTGACAAACAAGTCACAAGAATGATCGATGGCTTCAGATGATATGGTGCTTCAGATTCCATGCCACGACTCCTCAAGAAAACGGCTGCTTTAATAATTCCGTCTCCTCAGAATGGGCTTTTCATGACGCTTCAGTACCTCGGAGTTCCGCTAGCTACTACCATCCAGTGCCTCCAATAATGCAGTGCCTCCTTATGACTCATTTTACAGTTTAATCATTCTTAAAAGATTTTGATTCTATTGAAATCTCCGACTCCTTCAAAGACTGTCAATGCTGCCTTATAAAGAATCGGTCTTCTTAATTTCTAGAGCTCCCGACACTCATTGAAAGCTACTTAATTTGCTTCGACACCTCAGACCAAAGCATAGACCTAACACGATTTCTTTCGCAAAGATATTCAAATCTTTAAACATCAAAACCTTTTGTAAACTCCCCCGTGTCTTCCAAGCATCTCAAACCATTAAAAAATGTCGTCTCGATATTAAATGGTTACTCAAAGATAACTTACGCATCTCTCGAATGGCCTGCGATGGTTGCACATATGAGATGGTTGCTCACAACAGGCAATAGTGAAAATGAATAATACAAAAAGACCTGACAGGAATTTCCTGTGAATTCTCGTTAGTTCCGATCACCCGAAAGCAAGAGATTATGTAATGTCCCCTTCTCAACAGTGATCTAGCAGTTGGTTGTTAGCCTATTCCAGAGACCCGTAGGCTACTCGGAAGTGGAAATTAGGGTTTCCTATCTTCTAGGAGGATGTTTCATCTTTTTCTGAGGCTTGTTTCTAGAATCTTGGAGTTTGATTCACGGATTCTTTCTGGGTTTTCAAAGAGCTTCACAACAGTATAGCATGTATGCTGATCCGAGTAACTTCTTGAATTACTATTTTTAGTAAATTGTATTTCTGGTAGTAGTCCTGTTGGCATCAGTACATTTGGCTTTCCTCTTCAAAAAGTTCAGTTAGCAGTGTTGGGTTTGGCTTTTGGATGCATTTTCTGGAGAGATAAATTATCTTGATTAAAATAATGTTATATTTTAATTATGACCCCTTGGCCTAGCTTCATGACTTAAGTTGTTTTAAAAAAAGGGGACTTCATGGGTGGACGTCTCATCAGAAGGCTTAAGTGAAATATTTCCCATTTGATAAAGTTTGACTTTGAGGAATGGGACGCCAACTTTGAGGGAGGAATGAGTCAACTTAGAATTTCGAATTAAGTTGACTCCTTGTTTGGGCGTACCTTCTATAGGCTTCTAGAGATGCCTTGCTGAGTTTATAAAAGGAAGTGTTGGCTCTTCATTTGGTTATCTTGAGTTTATTGCAATGTTATGCTGTCGGAATGGTGATTGAGTGCTTCGGGGAAAGCATACCCCCTAGCTTGGCTTAGCTTCTTGCTTGAAAGATAGCAACTAGTTAAGATAGGGTTGTTCTTAGTCTTTGAGAGTAGTTTGAGCATGTTGTAGTTGAGTTATTTGCATTTTGTCAGATTTTCAAAGTTGCTGGTTTTGCTTAGCTGATTGTAGTTTTTACTCATATCTCAAAAAATAAAAATAGCATCGTTTTGGGTATTGTGCCTAATTGTTTCTTTACCAAGAGCGACCCTTTAGGTCAAGTTGCAAATTTTATGATGAAGTTTCTGATTTTTAAATGCAAAATCGTCCTTCCTTGAGGGTCATACCATCTTGCTGAGCATTGGAATCCGGGCACAAAATATTAAGGGCTTTAAGCTGGGTTCTCTCCAGTGGGAATTGGGCGCCATCATCCCTAGGGCCATTTGCACTCAGTCTCATGTCATTCGGGTATGTTAGGAGCATTTTAGCTTGCATTGCAGTTGCTGGTTAAGATATTTAGTTGCTGGTTTATCAGATCAGAATTAGGAAAGTTCATCATTTGGGGTGGGATTGAGTTCTAGTCTTAGTGAGCATTTGGAAGACATATTCTATCATTGCAGCATTGCTAGACTTCTAATCTTGTGTTCTTGGCAGGCATTCTATCTTATTGTAAGTTGAACAGTAGTATTGTCAGCATTCTTATCTTCTGGCTAAGCACTTTGTAATTCCCACGATTGTGAAAGAGACTGGCCTTGCTTCAGTCTTTCATTTATGTACTTACTTTCATGTACTGCTCGCTAAAAAGTGGAAGAGGTCGGCAAGCTGCCTAGTTACTTTATGTAATACATTGTAACATCATTTTGCTGATCAGCTGAACCGTCACCACACTCATGGATCCTCTGGCCATATGCTCGCCCCTCCTCCCACATCAGGTCTTAGGACGCATTCTTGGTTAGAGTTACGTTACTGCAATTTCAAGCTCTATGCTAACGATCCCCTTTCGAGTATGCTCTCACCTTGCTCGCACTTGGATCTAGGTTGATCAGAGGAAAAGGTTCCCTTCAATTGGTTTGTGATTTCACTAACGTTAATAGGTGAAATTAATGTGTTAAAAATGTGAAAAAATTGGCTAGCACATTTCAGTGGTATCAGAGCCATGATTCTGCTAACCTGTATTTAGTAGAGTTAGGTTAACAGATGAGTGACAGAGCCCACAAATACTACACCAGAACTCAGGCCGGAAATCCACAGTTTCAGTTTCCGTCTACACTTGAGGCATATACTTTTTCAGAGGCCCTCAGAGAAACAGGAAAAACAGTTGACAGGGGTAAAGCAGTTGAAGAGATGACAAACAGTCTTAAACAGGCCATGGATGAAAGAGATGATAGGATCAAGAAGAAGTTTGACGGGATGATTGATTTAATGTCTTGCTTGCTTGCAAGAATGGATCAGCACGCGGCTAATAATCCGCCCCATAACCAAAACAACACTAATGGTGAAAATAGTTGTAATGACCCCTTTCTAGTGGATGCACTTAACCCTGAATCTTGCATTCAAAGTGTTCTCAAAGAGACATTAAAACATTAGAAATCAATAAAGTTCAGCAATAACATCTAATTAAATCAAAGAAGATTTAGTTATTTGTTCCTTACCAAAGGATTATTCGTTTCCTTCCTATTATTCACTATGAATGATTCCTTTATGAGTACAAACGTCTTTTGAGTTTCCCATAGATGGAATTCTATTATACCATTTAACATCATGGAGTCATTATTACTTATAAGGCTCAATAATTGCCACAAGCATCATTCTTGGATAATCGCAAATAATACATTATTTATATATATGTTGTCTTGTTCATATTGTACGCGCCGACCATCTATGATGTATCTATGAATTTTAATATATGTATATATATCTAACTATACATTTATCAATGGTTAACATGTCATCCCAACTCTCAATATATTTATCCATCCTAATATGTTCCATTATGAATTCAAGTGGATGGATCCATATTAACTATGAGACTACTAACATGATATGTATTTCTTACCTATGATAATATGGTATGCATATAGGACTAACTATAAATATGTCATGTCCCCTTCTCAGTGACATCTCTCGGAGTACAGGATTGGCCTATCATACGACCCTCGTAGGCTGATAGACTGGATAGAGGGTCATGTTGAAGCTTGGCTCAGCTTCAGTTGGCTTTCGTTCGGGCTCATTCGGAGAAGTTGCTATTTTTAGCAGTTCTTGGCAGTCGGCGTGGGACCCCTGCTATTTTTAGCAGTATGAATTTGGCAGTGTTCAAAATCACTTCAGTGTTCGTCAGCTTCAGACGGATCAGTCATCGGATGAATAACGAGAGAGATATTAATATTTAATTGTATTAATTAAATATTAATTATTTGATGATTATAATATAAAGTTATAATATTATATTATAACTTAAGTGATTCTTAATTGAGGGGGTCGCCATCATCAGAAGGGGCCAAATTGACAATTATATTTTATTATAAAAATTTGGCTGAGACTATGGAAAGATTAAAAGAATTAAAAGTTCGAATTTTAATAAACCCTATTATTGAGGAAATCGCACTTTTGAGAAATATAAGCCATTTGCATTGAAAATGGAGCCATTATGTGATTATTGATATTGAAATTGATCAAGTTTTGTCTGAGCACAGAACCTTAGGGTTTGAAACTCGAATTCATTGGGGAATGAGCCATCTCCATTGAAAGCAGTTCAGAGGGTGTGAGATATCACCTGATTTATTGCCAGCAGAGGAATTTCTTCATTCAGAAGAAATCACAGAACATTCAGAGGTTATTTGCATTCAGATTTTTCAGTTAATTATTCATACAGAGGAGTTATTGCTTTTAGGCGCACATTTCAGGGGATTTGGAGTGTCTTGGACAAGGCCGTACAAATTACATTTATTGCTGCAGCAGCCGTACTTTCTGTCAGGCCGTACTTGCATCAAAAAGGCGTGTTTTTCATCTGGGTTAAAACGCCTCTCCTTTGGGCTTGCAGTCTTCATCCAACTTGGCGCCTAGGAGTCTGGGTCAGTTTGCAACCATAGAACTAAGGGAAAAGGGAATATTTAATGCAGCCGTACCTGATCTGTACTTCCAGCTTGCTGCAAAAATACCAGGTTCTTTATATTAAATAATTGTTGATTCATTTGTTGCATGATAGCAAATCTTCATTGTAATCATCTCAGAGGATTAATAAATTATCTGGCAACCTTATCCTCAGTAGATTTCATAGTTTACGGAGTTGAAATATTTTTATTGAATTCATTATCTTTTTCAAGCAAAATCACAATTTCTTATTTTATGCAAAAAAATCACAAAAACACCAAAAACTTCAAAAACAAACAAAAAAATAGTCAGATTCAGAAACAAGGGAAACAAGGGGTTTCTACAAAATAACAATAATTTTCCTATATTAACATCTACATTATTATCTCTATCAATATTAAATATTAATATATTCATTAAATACCAATTATTAATATCTACCTTTAATTAACATAATCTTGACATCATAATCTAGTTCCTTAAGTCATGAATTAATCATTATTACCTAATTGAATATAATACATATATATGTGCATAACTATTATCAATTAGTTATATTCATTTACTTATTATATTTACTTATTACATTTTATCATAAATTAGAATGTAATTATATACTATTTATATTCTTATTAGTATATTGTCTATGCTTATTGCATATTTACCTTTTACAAACTATCTATGTTTTACTTATATTTATTTCTTACCTCCCTCATTGATCCTTTTGTCTGGAATATATTCTTCTTCTCATTTCTTCCCCCCGATTCTTATTCTCCTCCTCTACTTTTTATATCTTTATTCCTCTTATAAAAAGAAATATCTCTTAGGAAAGATGATGTCCTTTCAAACAGTCATACCTCCTCTTAATTTCTGCCTTTTATTAAATATTGAAAACAACCTTTCCCCTAATCGCACCCCTCCATAAGTAATAGCTGCTATTAACAATCTTCATTGCTTAAATGTTACTTCTTAAACTCTTAGTAAACCATAGCCTTTTGGGACTGAATATTAGTCGCTGCCTTCTCAATGACCATTTATCATTATATGAATCGTTGCCTTATGTTAATTGCTGCATTATATTTATAGTTTCTTATTTAATAGATCTTTTATTATTATTTATATTGTTTTTCTAGATTGCATTTATTTATTTATATATGCATTATGATATTTATTGGGTGTTTAATACTTTATATTAATATAATAATGAGTTATCAATTTATTATTGTAAATTGTCTTATATTGTATTTATAATAACAATTTACAATATCAACTTGTTTTATTTTGTAAATTATTAACATTTATATTTATAATTATAATATTATAGATAACCCTGATGTAGATAATAATGGTTAAAGCATATTTAATTATAATATTATCTATAATAATTATAATTGTATTAAATTGCAATTTCTTATTTGTGTTCTGATATCTTTTGGTGTTGCAATTTCAGGGGACAAGACAATAGTGGAGTTAATGGGAACAATGGTAGTGGGAGAGACAAAACTATTGGCCAACATGAGGCCACTTCTAGAGGATCAGCCTCTAGGCCACTTTTTCCCACATTCACTCAGAGAGAAGAACCGCAAGTTGAAGCTGCAACACATTTTGCAGATGATGCCAGACAGGCTTACTTGGAGTATGCCTCCTTCCCTCCCGATCTTAGGGAACAGTGGACCTTTGATTAGTTCATGAACCAAAGAAACCAGAGAAATGGTGGGAGACATGAATATCGAGCTTCTATGGGTCATAGAACGGATTACCAACAGGTTCTCGGGAAGGTGTCCTTGGCTCACTTTGATGGAAGTGATGCATGTGCAGCTAGGGCGTGGGTACAGAAGTTGGATAACTACCTCTCCTTGAGCCCTATGCCGGAGGAGGATGCTATAAAATTCGCCACCCTACACTTGGAAGGAGTTGCCCATGAGTGGTGGTACCACGGTTTGGTCACCCTTGGCCACAACCTAATTAGAACTTATGAAGAATTCACCAACAAGTTAATCGAGAGATTTGACACTAAGGATCCTGAGGTGAAGTTTAGGGAGCTTACCTAGCTGAAACAACATGGTTCATTAGAATCATACATTGGAGATTTCCAAAGGCTCTCCGTGATGGTGCCCAACATCACCGAAAGAAGACTGGTAGTGCTATTCTCAGAAGGATTGATGGAACCGTTGAAGGGATGGGTGAAGGCTTTTGACCCACCAAGCCTTGAGGAAGCCATTAAGAAAGCAAGAAGCATGGAGCTGTCCGCACCTAGGCCAAAGTTTCCATCCAAGCCTTTTCTGCACAAGCGTGATAAAAGGCATTCTTCAAACCAGCACAAAAGATTTCCTTCTAAGATGGATGATGAAGCTCGTGAGAAGCTTAGGAAGGAAGGAAAATGTTACACGTGCAAAGAGCCTTGGTCAAGGGGGCATAGATGCTATGGACGAGGCCATTCTAACCACATGGAGGCCTATTCTGATTTTGGATCAGAATCTGATCACCTGGAGCAGCAATCTGATTTTGCTGAAAGTGAAGAAGAAAGGGACCCAGAAGAAGCTGAAGATGAGCAAGAGGGTGGGGGCACGTTTGCCCAACTCTCCAGTTTCCAAAAGAATGAGTCTTTCAAAGTTCGTGGCCTAATTGGGAAACATCGCATAGTTGCTTTGATTGACACTGGAGCCACACAAAACTTTATTGATGAAGGAGTTGTTGCAAAGAGGGGACTCAAGACTGAAGAATTTGAAGGGTTCAAATTCATGGTAGTTGATGGGTTCCACATTTCCTGCACTCACAAGGTTTCCAACATGTCCTTGCAGTTGGGTAACCATGAAGTCAAAGATGACTTCTATGTTGTTAGCATTGGAGACACATATGTTGTCTAGGCATTCAAGGTTGCATTCCCTGGGAGAGATCTCTCTAAATCTGCAAACAATGGAACTCAAGTTTCAATCCGATGGGAAGAAGGTGGTGTTAAGAGGTATGTCAAACGGGGGTCGTCGGATTGTCTCTTTCAAAAGAATGGAGAGGCTGATTCGGCATGACCAAGTTGAATGGGTTGCAGAGTGCATGATTCTTCCAGCCAGTCTGGTTGAAACAAAGAGGGATTACCCACCTGACATTCAAACCCTGCTCACCAATAAGAGTAAGGTGTTTTCTGATCTACCTCCTGGGCCACCTCTAGATAGGGGGTTTTAGCACGTCATTGAACAAAAAGAAGGGCCCAAACCAGTTATTACAACACCTTATCGGTATCCTAAGAAACATAAAGGAACTATTGGAGATGGGCTTCATTCGTCCAAGAAAGAGTCCCTTTGCTTCAGCAGTTGTTCTGGTAAGGAAGAAGGATGGCACCATCCGCATATGTGTCGATTATCATGCCTTGAACCAAAGCACAATAAAAAACCGGTACCCCATTCCCTGGATAGATGAGCTCATCTTCATGGTGCCAAGTTCTTTTCGAAGATTCATTTGAGATCGGGCTACTATCAGATTCAAATGAGGGGATCAGATGTTGAGAAAACGGCATTCAGATGCCACTATGGTCATTTCGAGTTTTTAGTCATGCCATTTGGGTTGACTAATGCTCCTGCCACTTTCCAGTCTTGCATGAACAAAGTCTTTTAGAAACAATTGAGGAAGTTTGTGTTGATTTTTTTTTATGATATCCTCATCTTCAGCAAGACATGGGAAGATCATCTCAAGCACATGGAGGAAGTGCTTAGCATCCTACAATCAGAAAGCTTGTTTGCCAAAGAATCAAAATGTGAATTTGGAATGGAGTTGCTCTACCTTGGTCATATAATCAATGTTGATGGGGTGAAGGTTGATCCAGAAAAGATCAAGGCGATAGTTGATTGGCCACCTCTTGAGAACTTGACTCATTTTAGAGGTTTATTGGGTCTATGTGGATTTTACAGAAGGTTTGTGAAGGGCTATTCTCAAAGTGTTGCTCCTCTCACTGACCTCACTAAAAAGGGGGATTTCTTTTGGACAAAAAAGGCACAAGTTGTTTTTGATAAGTTCAAGAAGATCATGAGTTCTTGTCTAGTTTTGGCTATACTGGATTTTTCCAAGCCTTTCGAGCTACAATGTGATGCTTCAGGGGAAGGTGTTGGTGCTGTTTTGATGCAAGATGAGCATCCCATTGTGTTTGAAAGCAGAAAGTTAAGAGGTATTGAAAGATCATACTCCATCTATGACAAAGAAATGTTGGCAATCATGCATGCATTAGCCAAGTTTAGAAGGATTTGAACGAAAGGCAACAAAAGTGGGTAAGTAAGCTTCAAGCTTACGATTTTGACATTGAGTATATCAAAGGAAAGAACAACATTGTGGTTGATGCTCTATCTCAAAGACCTCATTTGAGCTCATTGTGTGACCTTACTGCTGATTGGAAGGAGTTGTTACTTGTTGATTATGCCAAAAATTAGTTTGCAACCAGCATTGTTGAAGGTACTTTTCATGATGAAAGGTACAAGGTGGTTGACGGATTGATACATTACAAAGGGAGGATCTTCTTGGTGGCTGATTCTAAGCTTAAGAAGAAGATTTTGCGGACTTTCCATGACATCCCACTTGCTGGTCATCAGGGATACTTTAAAACTTACAAGCAGATCCCTGAAAGATTTTCATGGAAAGGGTTGAAGAATGAGGTTTTGAGCTACATCAAAGAGTGTCATACTTGCCAAATAAACAAGAATGAGCATACACATCCAATTGGGTTGTTGCAGCCCCTACCCATTCCAAATCAAAAATGGGAAAGCATCTCAATGGACTTCATCACGGGGTTGCCCAAAACTCAAGGGAAAGACTGTATCTATGTAGTGGTGGATAGATTAACAAAGTTTGCTCACTTCTTTGCCATCACTAGTTCGTTTTCAGCAACCCAAGTTGCTGAGTTGTTTTTTTATGAGGTGTTTAGGTTACATGGCCTACTAAAGAACATTGTGAGTGATAGGGACAGCAAGTTCCTAAGCACTTTTTGGCAAGAGATTTTCAGGTTGAGTGATACAGTGCTTACCCCAAGCACTAGTTATCACCTCCAAACCGATGGGCAAATAGAGATTGTGAACAAGTGGTTGAAAGACTATCTCAGGAACTATGTGTCGGAGCAGCAGAAGGCTTGGGTAAGATTGTTCCACTTAGGAGAGTATTGCTATAATTCATCCTCTCGCATGTCTATTAGGATGTCCCCATTCATGGTTCTCTATGGTTATGAGCCTACTAGCTTTGCATATTTGGTGTTTGGTGATAGCAAAGCACCCCAAGCAAAAGATATGTTGTAGCAAAGTCAAGATATCTTGAAATCCTTGAAGAACAACATCTAGATAGCATAGAATCAGCAGAAGTTGTACACTGATCAACAACATGTTGAGTGTTCTTTTGAGGTTGGGGACATGGTCTATCTTCGCCTTCAGCCATATAGACAGTCTACTCTCAAGAAGAGTGGAGCTGAGAAACTCAAACCCCGTTTCTATGGGCCATTCAGGGTAATCAGAAAGGTTGGAGCAGTGGCCTATGAGTTGGAATTACCAGCTAGCAGCAAGGTTCACAATGTCTTTCATGTGTCTCGCCTCAAGAAGGCGCTTGGGCACAACATTGTTGCTTCATCCGATTTGCCTCCTTTGGATGAGGAGGGATAGTTGGTTCTAGCTCTTGAAGAAATCATTGATTTTAGAGAGCATTCTTTGAGGAGGAGGTCAATCAAAGAATACTTGGTGAAGTGGAAAAACTTGCCCATGGAGGATGCCACTTGGGAGAAGGAGGAGATTTTGTAGCATCCTGGCTTGCAATTGCTTGTGGGCAAGCAAGTTTGGGGAGGGCGGATTGTAATGTCCCCTTCTCAACAGTGATCTAGCAGTTGGCTGTTAGCCTATTCCGAAGACCCATAGGCTACTCGGAAGTGGAAACTAGGGTTTCCTATCTTCTAGGACGATATTTCAGCTTTTTCTGAGGCTTGCTTTTGGAATCTTGGAGTTTCATTTGCGGATTCTTTCTGGGTTTTCAGAGAGCTTCGCAACGGTATAGCATGCATGTTGATCCAAGTAACTTCCTGAATTTACTGTTTTAGTAAATTCTATTTCTGGTAGTGGTCCTGTTGGCATCAGTACATTTGGCTTTCCTCTTCGAACAGTTCAGTTGGCAATGTTGGGTTTGGCTCTGGGATGCATTTTCTGGAGAGATAAGTTATTTTAATCAAAATAATGTTATATTTTAATTATGACCCCTTGGCCTAGCTTCATGACTTAAGTTGTTTTAAAAGAAGGGGACTTCATGGGTGGACGCCTCATCAGGAGGCTTAAGTGAAATATTTCTTGTTTGATAAAGTTTGACTTTGAGGAATGGGACACCAACTTGAGGAAGAGGTAATTGTTTTAAAATTGAAATATTTCTTCAAAAGGGCGGGATGCCAATTTTGAGGGAGGAATGAGTCAACATAGAATTTTGAATTAAGTTGACTCCTTGTTTGGGTGTACCTTCTAGAGGCTTCTAGAGATGCCTTGCTGAGTTTATAAAAGGAAGTGTTGGCTCTTCATTTGGTTATCTTGAGTTTACTGCAATGTTATGCTGTCGGAATGGTGATTGAGTGCTTCAGGGAAAGCATACCCCTAGCTTGGCTTAGCTTCTTGCTTGAAAGATAGCAACTAGTTAAGATAGGGTTGTTCTTAGTCTTTGAGAGTAGTTTGAGCATGTTGTAGTTGAGTTATTTGCATTTTGTTAGATTTTTAGAGTTGTTGGTTTTGCTTAGCTGATTGTAGTTTTTACTCATATCTCAAAAAATAAAAATAGCATCGTTCTGGGTATTGTGCCTAATTGTTTCTTTGTCAGGGGCGACCCTTTGTGTCAAGTTGCAGATTTTATGATGAAATTTCTGATTTTTAAATGCAAAATCGTCCTTCCTTGAGGGTCGTACCATCTTGCTGAGCAGTGGAATCCAGGCACAAAATATTAAGGGCTTTAAGCTGGGTTCTCTCCATTGGGAATTGGGCACCATCATCCCTAGGGCCATTTGCACTCAGTCTCATGTCATTCGGGTATGTTAGGAGCATTTTAGCTTGCATTGCAGTTGCTGGTTAAGATATTTAGTTGTTGGTTTATCATATTAGAATTAGGAAAGTTCATCATTTGGGGTGGGATTGAGTTCTATAGTCTTAGTGAGCATTTGAAAGACATATTCTATCATTGCAACATTGCTAGACTTCTAGTCTTGTGTTCTTGGCAGGCATTCTATCTTATTGTAAGTTGAACAATAGTACTGTCAGCATTCTTATCTTTTGGCTAAGCCCTTTGTAATTCCCACGATTGTGGAAGAGACTAGCCTTGCTTCAGTCTTTCATTCTTGTACTTACTTTCATGTACTGCCCACTAAAAAGTGGAAGAGGTCGGCAAGCCGCCTAGTTACTTTATGTAATGCATTGTAACATCATTCTGTTGATCGGCTGAGCCATCACCACACTCATGGATCCTTTGACCATATGCTCACCCCTCCTCCCACATCGGGTCTTAGGGCACATTCTTGGTTAGATTTATTTTCAGCTCAGTAGTGCATAGGGATCCTTTGACCATATGCTCGGCCCTCTTCCCACATCAGGTCTTAGGGCGCATTCTTGGTTAGAGTTGCGTTACTGCAGCTTCAAGCTCTATGCTAACGATCCCCTTTCGAGTATGCTCTCACGTTGCCTGCACTGGGATCTGGGTTGATCAGAGGAAAGGGTTCCCTTCAGTTGGTTTGTGATTTCACTAACACTAATGGGTGAAATTAATGTGTTAAAAATGTGAAAAAATTGGCTAGCACATTTGAAATTATTCACCAGTTTGGTTTTCAATGCCCGTCCTCAAAGATAATATGGCGATTTTTGGACTAATGATTTGGATTTATTCACATTCGGCTCTACACATGTTTACCTGACCGAAGCATATAATATATAAATCACCTGATACAAGTCTTTTGGCAGTTTATGAAAGCAGAGGTTTCCTTCCTTCTGATAGCAGTTTCAAATAATTGGAAGATTTCTTTTTAACTTATCCACATCTCCTTATGAACTGCAAACTCCAATAAATCCCAGTTCTTTGTTCTCAAACTCATACTACATTTGCACAAAAATTAAAATAAGACTCTGCACAATCATTTTGCAATCACTCCAAGCACCTAATTGAGAGAACCATAATAATTGATTCAGAACTGAGACTTACAATTTCCAAATAGTCAAGAATACTCAACAAAGTCTCAAAACCTTGATATTGAACTGAAATCCTAAACTTTGCCTTTTCAAATACTTCACAAAATTCAATAGCATCAAATATCAAACACATTACATGTATAATTGCATTCACAATCAGAATATCAAACTTCAACTAAACTATATTGTTAAAGCGCCAACACAGCCTCTGAAATAGGAATGTCAGCCACCACCCTCGGTGTATCTTTCAATGTCGAAGATGATCTTTCAGAGGTCACCCCACCTCAGAAAGGTTGTGAACTACGTCCACCAACAAAACATGTTTCCAAAACCAAAATCCAACCTGATGAAACAAAAGCTTCCATAATCTTTTATTCCACTCAAATGTGACTCCTCATTTTCTTGACTATTTGAATTCTCATCTTTTTTCCTTTCCCTTTAGTTTTGTCTTTTGAGAATTCACTTTTAAAAGTAACCTAATTAATTTATTTTTCTCTTCATAACTTAAGTTACTTTTTGCATTATTAATTTAAGTTGTCTTTTTTTTTTAATTTAGCCTTTTGACAACTTAAATTAATAATTTATGCTGACTCGAAAATTGGGGACATTACACTCTATTTCCGGTTTTTAAATATTGATCATGAAGGTATAACAAATCAATCATTCACAACTAGAAGTGCACAACAAAATCATGTACCATGATCATTATGTTGGATGAAAATTATGTAATCAACTTTTCAACAGATTACAACACCTAGACTTCAACCACAGATATGTGAGATAAAATCTCTCCTCTCAGAAAGGGGAGGCGCCCTTCTTACTGCTAATAGAAGCTACAATAAAACTAACAAAGTATTTACACAATGTACACTACACTTACGAAATTGGGGGGCGTGTGTCACATTCATGCTTCTCTCTTTTTTCAGAGAAGATGTTTCACAATGCTTCACGATTGGAAGTTCTAATTCAAGATAACTTTAAACTAACAATGAGCAGTAATGCCAATATCCCTATCTTGTCAAAGCAAAGCGTAGAGATACCAGATATGATTGATAATAAACAAATAAAAGAAAAGGGAAAGCTCATGAAGGCACAAAGTCGTTCCGTAGCTTTTTCATTGATGGATCTACGAAAGATGTACTGTTTGCAATATTAGAAGCATAAAGTCTTCTAGATATAACAATTCCACGAACAACATAAATGATTACAAGCACAAAGTCTTCTAGATCATTCAACAATATTTATCCAAACGTAAACGTAAATCCAAATAAAGAATGCAACACAAAGTTTACAAAAATTTACTTGAAGCCCTTCAGATCTCATATACTAATCACCACCAATCTTATTCAAACCAAAAGAGAATTGATTCCAACGCAAAGTCTGGTATGCAACTTCCTTCTTTATTGATCAGATTTAGATTCACAAAATTGAACACAAAGTTTCAATGTTCGTTTCTCAAAAGGGCAGCACTTCGTTGCAAAATACTAAAGGTCACTATTACAATAGAGATCCCTCATATTTATAGAAGAGAGGGAAGAGCTAATCTAGGAGATTAGTTGAGTAAAATTAGGGAAGTTAGGTGAGAAAAAATAGGAAATCCTAACTTTGACTAAGTCAACATGTAATTTGTTTCTGTAAAATTACATCTCATATTTTTGGTGTAATTACATTTGACAAAAAGACATTTAAGATGTCGTAAACTATTTACAAGATGCATCTAGGGAAGCATCAAAATGTCCAAAACTGGGAGATCAAGAATCTTCGTGGTTCCTTGCTTGGGTGCGGAAGTCTTCATACTTCTTCCTGGTCTCCTGCATGAACTTGTCATTCAGACCAACGGTGTAATCCACAATGGTGTAAATCCTCGTGATTGATTTCTTGGCGGATGAGTGAACCTTTTTGCACCTATCAAGATGTGTCTTGGGATTGTCAAGAGTGAGCCTTGTATCATAAAGACCATTTATAGAGGTTTCTGAAAAGTCTGTGCTCTCTACTTGATTCATGATGGCTTATTTGAAGGTCTCAGAAAGTTCTGTGGCCGGAAGAAAAATACAGTTTTCTTCAAGAAGCTTGCCTAGCAACTCCTTGATTCTTTTCTCAAGGATAGCACGATGCACTTCAACATTTTCCTGTACTTGGTGGAGATCTTCTGTAAGAGATTTGATCGTTTGAATACAATGCTTCAGTGATTCTCTTACTTAACATATTTCTCCTTGTCGGGGATCACCCCAACTTCCACTAATTTGTTGAGCTTTACCTGTTTCATTTGTGACCACAACAACAAGCATTTTTCCATTTCTTTGAGCTCTTGAGAAAGAACACCTTCCTCCTTATCCAGCTCTAATTTGAGCTGAGCTATTTGAGTAGCCTTCACATCCGTAGCAATTATAATTTGAGAACTATGCTCTATAATCTTATTAATAAAATCATATAACACTTTGCCTTTGGAGGCAAACTTCTCAGCTTTCTTGACAGCTGGGTCCTCAGCGCTTACCATTGCCAACGGTCGTGCATTACTTGAAGATCCTGCAAACCTTCTTACAATAGCGGCATAATGCTTTGCCCTCTGTTTGTATAAGTTTCGATCTTGCTCAATTTTGTCCAGCCTTCTTGCTAGTATGTTCAAGGTCACTTGCGCATCTACCTTGGCACTCTCATTTGTGACCTTGCCAAGCTGGACTCTTGTCACTGTGTAGTCCTCCATATTGCCGTCCCCTTCCTCTTGAGGTGGTACGCCAATCTCTGCATACTTTTGACCGGCTTTGTCAACCTGAAGCCATGAATACACTTTTGCCTTTTTCTTCCCCTTGACTTTTGGAGGGACTATCTCTTCAAGATCGAGCTCTTCTGGAGAGATCATTTGCGTTTTTCACTTTGATACTTGAGATAACAACCAGGGGGGAAGAGAGGAGGTATGAGCTTCTTGGTTGACCGTCAACTCTCTTGTTACCGCCACTTCTGAAGGAATGGCTGGTATAGTGATAATTGGCGTAGTGTTTGTCATTACTGCTCCAGTAACTGGCACTGTGAGCTGATTCTACAAAGACTCACTCATAAACCTGTTAAACTCAGCTTTTGAAGTGAGATCATAGGATGGAGACGACAATTTGGGAATGGATGATGGAGGGCTAGACAAAATGTCAACCATTTGAGTACTTGTCACTAAAGGAGTATCAAGTGCGGTTGACGTTGTAGGGAGTGGTGCAATGTCCATTGCGGGTATGATAGATGAAGGAATAGGTGACGTGGGAAAAGGTGGAGGAGTGTTTGGAACAGGAGCTGTACGAGGAACGTTTGAAGTTATAGGTGATGATGACTGGGGAAAATCTTCAACTACATTCTCAGGTGGAGACATAGCTTGTTCTTCATCATGCCTGAGTTCTTTTTGATCGCCCTCTTGGTCTTCTAACTCTTGTTCACCTTCAGAATGTTCTTCCTCATCAGAGTTTGTTTCTTCTGAATCTTCTTCTTCAACAAATTGATCATTTGAATTTTCTTCTTCATCGAAATCTATCTTCAGAAACAGACCCCTTTCCTTTCGAGCAGGATGGTTCAGATTTCGTTGTTTCTTCTTCACGGATGGCTCAAGCATCCTTTTTGCCAACAGTGAACTTAATCCTGGGGCTTCTTTTGGAAGAAGTGGGAATAGCAGCTGATTTATCTTTCATGCGGGGTTCTTGATGTCGACTGACTTTTGCTCCGGATTCTTCTCCTTCAGATTTTGTCCTAAAAGTTTTCATCTCAAATCCATGCTTGTGCAACCACTCTGCAGTGTTAGCCAGTATTGGAGCTAACCTCTCTCTGATGGAAACATTTTCCTTTTTGGACCATTGGATTACAAGCAAAGGTTTCTCGAAGATTTCTTGTTCATCGTAAACATCGTTCATGATGTCGCCAGGATCTATGAACTCCTCTGGTAGGTCAGCAACACCAAGATCTCTTATCTGCTGTACGGTTAGTCTGCAAAAATCCATCTTACGAACATCCTCTTCATCTTTGCAATCAGCCCAGATGTCCTCAAAGTGATACCCGTGCTTATGACCCTTTTTCAGCCTCTGCTTGACATTTCGCTAATCAAAATCAAGTTTGTATTTATAGGTTTTGATTGTCATGACCTGCATCTCTGCATAGACAAATTTAGCCTTTTGTACACTTTTGATGGTATACCTACCGATTGTCAGTGGAAACTTAAAACCAAGCTTGTGAATCCTTTGACATTCCTTGTGGATTGAAATCAATTGTCTACATAACTCCATGAGTATCCACTTGTCTGAAGGATATTTGGGCAACATGTAAGGACATCCAGTGTAGCATCCGACCCTTATGTAAGTAAAAGTTGGGAATTGTAGGAATATGCATCCGACTTTACTCACCACTTTGTTGGCCTCATCGGATACTCTCTTCTTCTTGAGAGTAGGGTCAAAGAAAGTGGAGGTGCAAAAAAAGCATCGATGACCCGCCTAAAATGGTGAAGGCTTTCCTTCAGTTCCAGTTGATAGAAATAATTGTACACAGGTGTAGAAAGTCGGTTCCCTCTTGTAGATAAACTAGGAATTGTCTCATCACAGTTGCAGCATACACCAGGTAAGAATTCATATAAAACTTCAAGGTGGTTGGCACATTTATCAGTTGTGTTGGCATAACAATTAACACCTCTGGAGTGCGAGTTGGTACGGACAACTATGCACAATACGCAATGACTGCTCTTCAAATTAGGAGGGGAAGCTCCCTCTTTTGCTGATATACGTTCTAAAAGTAAAATATCTAAATCCTATATTTTTGACTCAGCTGGAAGAGGCACAAGGTTAAGAAAACCAAGGATGTTGCAGCTAAGGATTTTCTTTGGTTTCGTAGGTCTTAACTACAACTAAAAAACTAAAAGCTTTAAACTATCCAATCTCCTCAAGAAAACAGAGCATGAGAAAGAGGAGTAGGAATGTGATTACACAATAAACTTCAGATACAGATTCACAACGTGAAGGCAAGGTGGCACAAATATTTGCTCGGCTAGGAAGAAGTTTATTAGAAACAAACAAATACACGATAAACTGAGTATAGCTTCACAACATGAGGGCAAGGTGGCTCAACTATTTGCTTGACTGAATAGGTTTATTGACACACACATCAAACAATAAGCTTTAAGTATAGATTTGCAACATGAGGGCAAGGTGGCTCATCAATTTTATCATCTGAATAGGCTTATTATTAACATACAGAAGGTAAGCAAATAGGACAATAAATTGGATAGACGAAACACGCATACAATAAACAATCAAACTAGCAACCCATTTAACTAATATTTGAATAAACACCATAGTAATAACAGAAGGCAAGGTGGCACAACTATTCATTAATACAATAATCACTCATGAACAGATACAGAATAACAATATTACAGGCAAGGTAGGCTCAGCATATTTTGCTATCGCGTGCAAAAGTTCTAATTACAAGGGTGAACCAATCTTGAGAATAGGCATGTTGCCAACAATGCAACAATTCTCTATCACAAGCAAAAGTTAATTACAAATGAGCTGAAAGCTCTTATTTATAGACATCAAAGGTGCAGGGAACCCTAAAATCACCTTGAGTCAACTACAGTCTCGCAAGCATGCGAGATTTTTATTCTCTAAGTCTAAATAAATGAAACTATACAATTAATTGGAAAGCTACCATTAGTTAACTGATACAAACAAGACTAAATGGACATGTGCAACATGCACGTCCTTATTGAAAGAGAGTCAATTGATAACTACCATCAGTCAACTAGTCCTAACTGAAAGTCTATCCTCCTGCAAAGATATCTCCAAGAACGAGATAGGTGTGCATGAGATTAGCAATAAGAACTCAAGAAATGACATTGATTTAACTGTTGCTTCTGACTCATCCTCGTAAATAACTGTAGGACCTAACTGGTTGTCTTCTACAAGCCTTCTTTGTTTATCACCTCGTCCAGGAAATTGTCGATCATATCATCCTTTGGCACTTTGACGCTATCCACGACGATGAACTGCCTGTCCACTTCTTTTTTCCATCCTTCATCGCTCTCTGACTCTCTTTGACTTTTGTAGTTGCCTTGTTGAAACTAGTTGTCATCATTGAGAAGTGATCCAACCTGGATGCCTCAAGATCTCCACCTAGGTTATCACAAATTGTAATGTCCCCATTTTTAGCATTGCACTTCTCAGTGATCGATGGCCTATCCCCGGGGTGCTGTCGGCTAGTCAGAGGCAGAATTAGGGTTTCCGACTGTTTGGTGGGTTCTCTTGAGGATTCTGGGTTCTGCTTGTTGGAGTTTGGGTGTTTGGATTCTGGATTCCTTCTGGGTTTTCAGAAAGATTCACAGAGGTATGACTTGCAACCGCGTCGGGCAACCTTTCAGGACTTACTATTTTGAGTAAGTTATGATGGCTACATCCTGGAGTTTGGGATTTTGGATTGCGGATTCTTTCTGGGTTTTCAGAGAGCTTCGCAATGGTGGTGCATGCATTGCATTCTGAGCAACTTCTTGAATTTACTATTTTTAGTAAATTCTATATTTAGTAGTGGTCCAGTTAGCACCAACTCAGTCAACTTTCCTTCACTTGCAGTTCATTGGGTGATCCTGATTTTTGGCTTAAGAGGTTCATTTTGGAGAAATAAGTTATTTAAAGTCAATAATGTTTTATTTTATAAAATAACCCCTTGTCCTAGTAATATGACTTTAAGTCATTTTAAAGAAGGGGACTTTGAGGGTTATTCTCTCATGAGGAACATATTGCGATTTTTCCTAAAGTTAATTGCTCAAGTGGAATTGGATGCCAACTTTTGGAGAAAAGATAATTTTAAATTAAAGGAAAATTGCCTTTATGAAAAGGGACGCCATCTTGAAGGAAGACTTGGTCAAGTCAAAACCCTAAAAGCATCTTGTGGAGTGGGCGCACCTTCTAGAAGCATCTGGAAGTGTCTTCTCAAAATTATAAAAGGGAGCCTTGGGTCTTCATTTGATCATCTTATGTCTTCAATAATTTGCCGAAATGGTAACAAGATTGCTTTGAGGAATGAATGCCTCCTAGTTTGGCTCTTCTTCTTGCTTGAAAGATAGCAACTAGTTGAGAGATAGTTTGTAATAGGTTTGTCTTGCATTTCAGTTGAGTATCTTGCATTTTTGGAGTTCTAGATTTGCATTTCAGTCTCATTTTGAAGTTGCTGAATATCATAGCTGATTGTAAGAATTGCTCATATCTCATGAAGTAAAAATATTATTGTTCTGGGCATTGCATAAATCCTTTTCTCTATGTGGGGCGACCATTCTTGCAAAGTTGTAGATTTTTTAATGAAGATTTGGATTTTTGAAAGCAAAATCGCCTCTCTTTATTGGCCGTTCCATTCCGGTCTGCCTAGCAAATGTTTAAAAAAAAAATACTTCGATTTATTAGCTGTTTCTTGGTCTAGTCCTCATTGCCATCATTATAGCTTTCATTTGCATCAGGTCTCATGTCGTTCTGGCAAGTATTGAGTGAGTTGTGAGTATTTTGGTGAGTTCTAGGGTTGCTGATTGCTTCATTTCAGTTGCTGGTCTGTTATATCAGTCATAGATAAATGCAGATTTGTGAGGAGTTTGAGTCCAGAGAGGTTTGTCAAGCATTGAGGAAGTCTTACAAATTATTGCAGCATTAAAGAACTTGGATTACTAGGCTTTGGCAAGATTTCTAACATATTGTAAGCTGATTAGTAATACTATCAGCAATTCTCCTCTCTATCTTCCAGTTACTTTATTGTACTTCCCGCTGCATAAGTGGAAGAGGCTGGCTTGCCACCTATTTACTTTCAGTTAATAGTTGTAGGGACCCTCTGACCATATGCTCACCATCACTCGGCGCCATCCTTGGTTAGAGTTACTTCAGCTCATCTGCATCTAAATCCTCTGACCATATGCTCATCTGTTCTAGACGCATTCTTGGTTAGAGTTCCCTTTCAGTTTGCATCTGCATCTAGATCCTCTGACCATATGCTCGTCTATCCTAGACGCATTCTTGGTGAGAGTTCCCTTTCAGTTTGCATCTGCATTAGATCCTCTGACCATATGCTCACACCTTGCCCATATCGGGATCCTGGTGTACATTCTTGGTTAGAGTTGCTTTATGCAACATTTGGTTTAAGCTAACTTTAACGGGTGCTTGGTTACTTTGTAATTGTTCATTGAAAAATCAAAAAAATTGGCTTGGTATACTTCATGAATCAACTGGCAATTCACTGATTGGTAACTTTGGCAGCTCCACAATTGGAGCGATGGCCTCTATTTCTTCTGCAACTTTATGCCTTTGACGCTTTTCTCGATTCTTCTCATGGAAAAGTGTTGCATGACGAAACCACGAAGTTTGACTGCGAACACTCTGGCTACACGAACTTGTCACACACGTAGAACTCCAACAGTATCAACCCTCTAAACTGGCCTAGGAAGGCTATCAGCTATATGAGGTATGAAACCATGTGGACTTTGAGTGACTACGTCTGTCAAATTGTCTGAATCAACCCTCTGCATGCGCCTGATGCAAAACGGTGTTAGCTTTTCTTATGAAATAATGAATTAAGACCAAGTTGGTCTTGAATTTAGTTTGAGTGAACTACAATCTGAAAAACTCGCTTGTTGACTGTAAACACGGCTATGTTCTGACAACTTTTCCGGAAAGCTAAAAAATGCTTACGACGAGGCTAAAAATACCTTGTTGAGGGGCAATTTTCACGAAAAATTCTGAGACGTGGGTTTCGTAGAGAAAATAATTCTAAGTAAACCCAAGACATCAAAAATTCGAAAAAATGCCTTTTGCCTTGGCATGCAAGAGCTTTTCGGTAAAGAAGTAATAGGGGTTGTAGGGGCACCAGTGGGAATTTTCCTCAAGAAAAACTAAAACATGGGTTTTGTAGGTGTTGATGAGCTAAGAAGACCCAAAATCTTCATTTTCCAAAATTAGAGTTTTAGGCTCGCATGCAAAAGGTTTTCAATCGAGAACTGTAGGGGCTATAGGGGCTCTGGGGGCAATCTTTTCCGAGAAAATCTGAAACATGGGTTTTGTGCAGAACTGAATTCTAAGACAACCCAAATCGATAGATTTTGGAAAAAATGTGTTTTAGGCCCACATGCAAAGAGATTTGGAAAAAAACACAATGCTCTAGAATGGAGGTAGCAGGGCAATTTTCACGCAAAATTCTAAGGCATGGGTATTGTTGCTGACGCTGAAGTAGATGAATCCAGATGATCCGTTTCTGAAAAATTTCGCCGTTTACTTTGACATGCGAAGAATACCTAAGACGAGAATAGAAGAATTTAAGACAGAAGATAGAAGTTTTTGTGTTTTTGCTTTTGTAAAAATCGCCTATGCTTGAATTGGAATCGATGTAACCTGCATGCAAACGGAAAATGAAGTCTGTAATATCTTCCCTCTGAACATTCTGGATCTGATGCTACAAAGAACACTGAATTCTAACAATGGTAGCACCTTCAGATCATTATTTTCTCAAGAAAGGCGTGTTTTATCTCATTCACAATGAAAAATAATGGATGCCATAGCCTTAATAAATAAGAACTTATCATCAAAGGTGTCATAAATGCATGCACAATCTTGGAAATGGTGCTTGTCCTTTGATTAGTCCTTCAAAACACACGCCTAGCTTGTAATTGGACATTAAAACAGTTAACTGAATGAAGAATATGCCCTAATTAGGGTGCCACCTCAAACACTTCAATCAACATGCGCATGCAAAATCAACTCGCCTAGTTACAAGCTTAAAATAGGCCAAGAAGAAGTCGACTTTGAAAAGAGTTGAACCGAAGATCTATTTTCAGTTAACTGTTTCCACCTTTAAAGGGCGCCACTTCTCTTGAGTTCAAAAACTCAACCTTTGAGTTTCGGCACCTTTTTCCAGACTTAGCCAATTTCTCGAAAATTTGGATTTGAAAACATCATTGAAGCTCATGTTCGATCACTGATTCTGATTGACTGACATGTTGGATTGTCTCGTTGACAGTTTCATTGAAGAGCAGGGTCAAATTTGACAAAAATCTCTTGGAGGCTGCAAACCCTAATTCATTCATCTAAGGCCTCAAAATGCAAGGCATGCCAGGCTTCAAGGGGCGCTTTTGACCTCAAACAAATTTTGAATGCATTTTCATCATTTTCAAGGCGATTCTAACCTAACTTCACTTCACGTTTCCCGATGTCCAACAAAACTTAAGAACAAGTTGATAGGCTCACTACGAAGTTGGTTGGATTCTAAACAAGCACTCTTGGAGAGCACTTCTCATAAAAACATCATTTGACAGCCTAAAAACATGGGCGCCCTGGCCTCCAGGGGCGCTTTTCCTCCCAAACTTAGCCATTTTCCAAATAGGCTAAAAGCCACTTAAACTCTCGCTACAGGCTACTGACAAGTCCTCTAACCCGGCTGAGGTATGCAACGAAAAGCAGGAACCAACATAGATAGGATGAACATCTGAGATGACCAAAAAGACTGAGTTTGAAGCTCCAAACCTTGGGCGCCCCTGGCCTCCAGGGGCACTTTTGCCATTTTTGGATAATTCTGACCATGATTAAAACCCTAAGTTTGACTCTTGATACCGGCAATTCAGCAAACCCATCAAAGTTGTCAATCACTAGATATTGAAGATTGAACGGAGAGATAAAATTGTGCAAAACATAAAAGTCAAAGTTGAAAGTTGAAAATCCAGGAAAATGACTAAGTCTGGGCAGTAAAGGCGCCCCTACTAGCTAGGGGCACCCAAACTTTTGAGTCCCTAAAATCAATTTTTTGAAGAAACAGTCTCCAAAAGACCCTCCTCAGAATTCGTCAAGCTATCCAACGAATTTGGCAGCCAGTTTATTAGGTCAGTCTAATTCCCGGAAATGCAAGTTCAACTGAGAATTCATTTGAAGGTGAGAAAACACGGAAGTTGAACATGAAAACATGACTCACACTGGCAGCCATGGGGGCCCTAGCTAGCCGAGGGTGCCCATGATTTTGGAGGTCCAAATGAAGTTTTTATCAAATGTTGCCTCAAGCATAATTTCCTCAGATTCAGTTAGGCTCTGCAACCAGATCATCCGCCAGTTCACAGGATTCACCGAGCACCCAGAATTGAGGATCAAACTGAGGTCAAAATCAAGCAAAAAGATGAAAATGGTGAAAATTTGGCCAAATTTGCCAAGCAAAAGCGTCCCAGTCCAAGAGAGGTGCCCAAGAATTCATGCCTTAGTGAAATTTTAAAATTTCCTCATGCAGCTTTCCAAACAGCATCCACATTTGTTGAACTTAAACTTGCTCAAGATTGGCTTCAAAAGATTTAAAGCTAGAGAATAAAGCATTTTTCTTCCTCAAAACCTATTTAAGAAGACTTGGGCATACATTATTGACTTTTTGCAGGTTGGCATCCAAAGGAAAGGAAGAAAAGTATCTTTTTCTTTTCATCAAGATTTGAAGGCCAAAACGTGGTGCTTTTTCGAAGTTCTTCATATTTTCATGATCAATATGCATAGAGGCTCGCTTTTTCATGCTTTATTTTTCCAAGGCATCACTTTTCAGAAGAAGGGGGTCATCTTTTTCAAAATTCATTCATTTGGGTCCACTTGATTCTTGATTCTCTTCAACTTTGGAAAATTTTAAGTTTTCAAGAATCTGCTTTTTCCACGCTTTTTCGCGAAATCCTCAGCTTTTTCGAAATTTGATCAAATGGGTTTCTCCGGAATGAGATTCTCTACAAAACCCAGGTCCTAGCTTTTTTCGGAGAAATTGCTTTTTCAAGGCAAATCAGCATTGCATTTTCAGCAGTATGTGCAAAAAAAGTTTCTGAACCTAGTCAAGTTTATAGTCAAAAATCAAGATTTTTAGCATGCAGCACTTTCCATTTGAAATCAAGAACAAATCATCTTTTTGGCGGATTGAGTTTCCTAAATGAGTCACCTCTTTGGCACAGCGATATTTTCCGAGAACAAATATTTTCTTTAACGATTATTGTGATAGTAAATTGCTGAGCCTACTTTTGTCTGCAAGTTGTTATTCAGTGTCAGTTCACTTAGTGTAAGAGAAAGCTTGTATGCCTACCTTTGCTGCAAGATATTATTTTCATGTGTTACTTGTGTCAATGTATTCTGGTTGATCACAAAATTGTAAGCTTGTTATTGCTACAATCCTACTATCCTGGAAGTGTAATCTTTGTTATTTGAAATTTGAGAAAGGAAATCTTATGCCTACTTTGTTGCTTTGATCTATTGTCTCAGGTTTCCGTTTTATGAGTTATGCTTATATAATCTTTATTTCAGCATGCATGTAAAAGTACAATGAGTCTTAAGGTGTATGTTGAGAGTGAGTTTATGTGAGTTTTGTATCAAAGAATCAATTCCTCGTTTATTTTTAACTCTCAAGCTCTGAGTTTACTTGAGTTGTTAAAAGCATTATTAGAGTAGGCTTAGTCGTAGTTGATATTCAAAAAGAGAAAATCTCAACTACGTCACTAGAGTTTTATAACCTTGTGCTCTTAGCTGAACAAAAAGATTGTAAATTAGTTTTAGTTTACTTTCTTTAAGCAACATCAACAAAGAGGGAGCTTCCCCTCCTAATTCGAAGGGCAGTTAATTTGTGCATAGCTGTCCATTTTTAATTCACTACCAAAAGTGCGAATTGAAACGCCAACATAGTCACTTTTTGATAAGCATAGTTTAGTGCTTGGTGAAATTCCTCTTGGTAGGGTACCACATAGAGGTTTTGAGCATGTGATTGAGTTCAAGGAATGTGCCAAACTCATTATTACCAACCCTTATCACCATCCCAAAAGGCATAAGGAGGAGATTGAAAAGGAAATTAAAGAACTCCTTGATATGGGGCATATCAAGCCTAGTTCCAATCCATTTGCTTCTTAAGTAGTGCTGGTCAAAAATAAGTATGGAACTGTGTGTGTATCGACTATAAGGCTCTTAGTAAGAATAGACATGAAATACGCTACCCCAAATTTTCCTTTCTATTATTGTTATATCCTTGACAGGGACACTCAATTTTTTTGTTTTATGCCATACAATCAGAAGGTTTACAGATTGTGTTTGTTTTTCTATTTTCTTCATTATAGTTCTCTTCTTTTTTTATGAGTGCAGAAGAGGCATAAAATAATGTCCAAAACCATAACCTAGAATGACCCATAACCTAGAAAATCTCACAAAACATCTTTCTAGGATAGTTACCTTTTGTGTGCCCCTCAATTTTGCATTCAATACACCATAGTTCATTACTTTCCTTGTTGGTTTCTTTCTCTACCTTCAATTCTTTCATCATCCAAAGCATGTCCCTTGAGAGAACTTATACCATTCTTGATTCACTGTCAATATTGTCATCTGAATTTCCATCTTCCTCTTCTTTTTTTACTGTGCAAGGACATTTTATCTTCACTTTCTACGTCCATTGCTCGATTGTAGGATTTAGAATAGGATTAGGGTGGTACTACATTTTTTTCTTAAAGATGGAAGTAGACCTTCAATGAACCACTGCTTTTATAGACTATCAACCAGTTTTGTTTCCAATTTTACCAAGAGTTCTTTGAGCCTACGATTGTAAGCTCACATTTTCATGCTTTCCTTGCTTCATGTTGTATATTTTTGCTACAATCTCATTGTCATATTGGAGAATTTTGAATTATTTTTCAAATTCTTTCTTTAACAAGTCCTATGTAACTTTGGAGGTTGCTTCAAGGTTTGTGCACCAATCAATTGAGATGCCCCTCAAGGCCACTAGAAATGATTTTAGCCAATAGGATCTATGATCCTAGCCATTGGTTATCCATATTGTTTCGCACGTTTTACAATGCCATATATGATCCTCTGATCCATTGCCTATGAATTGGGAGTTTCTAACTCTCTATGTTCAAACTTGCCAAGGGAGTCACCATCTTTCTTTTCTAATGCAACCTTTGTGACTGGAATCTAGTTGGGGAGTTTTGATTTGTACATTTTGATAATTCTCTTACACTCTCAACCATGTATAAATCCTCTAATCGTCCTATCTCAACGCTTTGCATGCTCAGGTTGCCCTCAGAATCTTTCCTATGCTCCCTTTGTCCCCAAGTTTGATAGTTAGATTCTCTCACTACTAGCTCTTTCGTAAGTAGTAGTTCTTGAATGCATTGAATATTGTTTTTGTATGTTTTTTACAATGAGTCTATGGACTCTCCTTCCCACTCTTCTTCCTCTGGTGGTGATTGTACTAGTGATATCTCAACTTGATCAACAAGGTCAATGCATCCTTCGTTAGGAAGCAGTAAGTGCCTTGCTATTTATTTCCACTTTGCCTTCATGTATTTTCTTGTCATGGAATTCTTTCTCTTTCTGACTACGACTCCAACTCTAACTTATGCTTTGGCTTTTACTTTGTTCTCGAAAAGGGCTCCGACTTGGGAATTGTACAGTTGTATTTCCTTCAAGTGTTTCTCGTAATCTTCTTCTTCATTCCCTTTGCTCTACAATCCTTACAGATTGCCTAATCTCTTAGTTTTTACCACCTTGTGGTCTCTTACCGCCTTTATTGAGGTATAAGGGCATGAATCTCTTATATTGGACCCACTTTATTTTAAAGAAATGGCCCCAAATGTTTACTGCTCATTCTAATAAAATGAATACATGAATTAATAATAGATATGACAATGCATACCAAATAGGAGTAAATTATATGCTTATTTGCAAATGAAAGCATTACAAAAGAAGACCAGAGATGATTAGCCAAGGATCAAAGTCAATCCGACTAAATCATACTCCTTTCCTTGACGATACACAATTTATTTAGAAAACCTAATGGTTGCCAAGAGGAATTTATTGACCAACCGACGATTATAACTACCCAAAGCTGACAAACAATTAATACATAGTCAGATAGCCCATATTATCAAAACATAATAATAGTCATTGTACACTAACTAAAATCCCAATCTCTACCTCAAAGAGGAAGAGAGGAAAATTGTGATTTCGATTGCATGTGTTGATGATATGTTTATCATAGGGAATTCTCCACAAATGGTTTTAGCAACAAAGAATGATCTTAAACAATCATTCGACAAGACATATTTCAAGCTCCTGTATTATTGTCTTGGTCTTGAAATGTGACAACAAAAAAATTGTATTTCTATCTATTAGATGAAATATGCCAAGACATTGCTCAAGAAATTTAGAATGGAAGGTTGCAAACCTATGTCAACCCCCATGGAGACAAGATTGCAATTCCTGCAATAATCCATCACCTCAAGTGAATGCTACTCTTTATAGCCAATTGATTGGGAGTCTTGTTTCCATAACCTACACCAAACCCACTATCAACTATGTTAGCTATATCTCTAGGTTTATGCAACAACCTAAGGTTGCCAATTGGAAATCAGCAAAGCGTGTTTTGAGATACATCCTTGGTATAGAGGAATATCGCCTAGAATACAAAAGGACTACAAATTTTTCTCTACAAGGATACACAAATGTGGACTATGCAAGTTATATGTATTACACCCTGATTGTATAGCTACTACTTACTAGTACTACATAGGGTAAAATGATTGTAATGAGAATTTTGAGGTTGAATAAAATATGTTGTTCCTTGTTATCAATATGAGTGTTTTCACATTTAATGATTGTCTCATTTGATACTATTTCAATTGATGTTATCCATGGAAAGCATTATAAGGTTATTGAATTTGTGAATATTCTAACTTTTGAGATGTTTATGTATACTGCTTATGTTATGAACATTTAACTACCGTGAGTATATATCAATGAATGCAGGTATATGAACCATTCCTCCAAGCGGAGGGCAAGTATCACTCGGGAGAGGAGCTTGGTTGGGTAACCGATAAAGTAAACTAGCTGAGCATACACACACATCACCTTAAATTGAGTGAACTGAGTCAGTTTGTGTGGGTTATAGGTAAGTCATCCATAGCTTATATGTTGTATTAGGAGCCTTGCTTACTTCTGTATGCATTATGAGTGATGTTTATCTATGTATCTGTCTTGTGATATTACGATCATGTTACACCCCGATTGTATAGCTACTATTGCATAGGGCAATTGATTGTAATGTTTGAATCTTTGAGATAAATAAAACGTGTTTTTTTTGTTATCAAAATGAATGTGCTCTATTTAAATGATTGTCTCATTTGATTGATACTTCTATTGATGTTATCCTTGATGAATGTTGCATGCATAGTATTGAATTATGAATATTCTAACTTAAGATGTTCTGTAAACTATTGATGTTGTGAACAAGTAACTGCCGAGATTGTATGTCTATTGTTGTAGGAACAAGAACCATTCCTCCAGGCGGAGGGGAAATATCACTCGGGAGAGGGGCTTGGTCGGGTAACCGGTAAAGTAAATCAATTGAGCATACACACACTTCACTAAGGTTTAGAGGAACTGGGTCAGATAGAGTTATCTTGATAAGTCATCCTTAGGCTTAGGAGTTTTGGATTACTTCATTGTGCTTTGTGAGTGGCGCTACTTGTTAACTGACTTACTATTCTGTGACCTTTGATGTGAAACATGGATTGATATGTGAACATAGGCAGGATGTATATGTGTATACATGTATCGCTCATATGTATGCATCAATAAGTATGACATGGTGATACAGACGTATGATGGGTAATTACTATGCCATACTCATGTGTCGACATGGCATACAAACTGATACATACACATGACTAACACATCTATAAACGTATACGCACTATCTATGATGTTTGTTATGATGCCTTAAATTTACAGTTAAACGTATATATACATGTTTGCACAAACAGGTATATTGGAAGTATGCTGATTGGCTCGCAATACACGTTTTTGAATGATTTATTGCAAATATGTATATGCATATTTAAGTGTAAATATATGAATGTTTTTATATATATATTTAATATTATATAAATATATACGTTATTATAGTTTTACCAGGAATAAATATATAGATATATATAGTTATATTTAAATATTAAAACATTTAAATATATATATATATATATAAATATAAATATATTTATTATGGTAAATAAAACTATAATAAAATATATTTAATATAATACATAATATAAATATAACAATTTATTTATATTTTAAATAAATAAGATCTTGGAAAATAAATGAATTTGACTTCTATAGTCACTTGCTAAATATATATATATTTACCATAAGAGAATAAATGAAATAAGACTTCTATAGTCTTTAGGGAAAAACCCGTATGAAATATGGGAATAAAAAATAAATAAACGTTTTATTTTAAAATCATTTGGAATATCGAATGCTTTTTATAAAGCTATGTATTTGCGAAATTCATTCGCTAAAATCAGGAAGTATCTAAAATACGCCAAAGAGCAAAGTTCAAACCTTTGTTTCCAAAGAAAAATGGAAGAACTCGCATGTGCGCGGCTGCAGAACCCACGCCAGGTGACTAGGTTGCGACTTGCAAACTCCATTTTGAGAAATGCGTGAGAAGCTAGATGGGACGCATTCTACCACTGACGTTTTCCTTGCATTGATTTTAAACTGCCATTTTGGACGCCTCTGCTGAGTAACGCCTGTAGGTGTCTTTCATTCGCATTTTATCATGTGTAAGTTGAAAAGTTCTCCTTGGATAAAGGTCAAATCATCTCTAAATTTGCTGAGTAATTTGCTAAATAGCTGCCACTGCGTAAATTGACATTTTCAAATATATATAGGTGTCAATTCTCATGCCAAAATGTTAGCAGGCATGAGAATTCGAAACCTATATATAGAGCTCTTCTCCTTGGCATTTTAAACGAATTCACATATTGTCATTTGCTAAATCCGAATTTGTTTCCTAAGAGCCACAGTTTGTTATTGCTATATTTGAATTTGTTTAGAGAGCCACAAATCCCCATTGCCATTCTGTTTCAGCTTTGTGAAAATCATTGTTGCATAAATACATGTACGCATTTGTTGTTGTAACCATTTTGACAGTAATCACCATTACCAGTCACCATTGTTCAGTCATTCTGAGCCTTAGAGAAAAATAGAGGTAATAGTAACTGAGTAAGATATTCAATAAAGAGAGCACCTTTGAGAAAGGGAAAGAGGAATTTAGTTGGAAGCATTCACCTTTAACTTGGTGAAACACAGCTGTATACATTGGGAGTTTTGAGGAATTGATTACTTCCAGTTGGAAAGAAGCTTATACAGGCATGAGAATTTCTTATTGTATTTTCTTTCTCTTAATACTTGTGCTGAATCTAGGAAATAAACTAGATAAAGGATTGTTTGGCTTTTATTAGAAATTGAATGGCAAGTGCTTGAATAGAATCATATAGATAATATGTTAATGAATGCATTTACTTCTAAAGAAAGAGTAAAAGCGCATATTTTTGTAACCACATTGTAAATGTGTTAATGATTGCATTGACTTCTAGTGAAAGAGTAAAAGGCCATAATTATGTAACCACATTGGGTGTATTATCTCTGTATATGGAGAATAAGGGTTATCTAGTTATCATATACTATGAATGAAATAAAGATAGTGGTCTAGAAAGGTCTTTTTCAGCTTAAGTTATAGGGATAACTAAGGTAAGCTAAAAGTATTCCTAGGATAAAGATTTCCTGATTAGGAGGAATGGTATAAGACCCTTGTAGACTGCTTCGTTTCTAAGTAGATTGTTTGAAGGTAGGTTGTCTGAAACAGGATATACCTCCCTTATGTAACTATTGAAGTAGAATGTCTAAAGGTAGGTAATCTGAAACAGGATATACCTATCTTGGGTAAATTTCTTAGAAAAATGTTGTAGGTTAGTCTGGGATAAAAGATTATCCAAAAGTAAAGGACGATACCTATGCGTAGTGTAAGATAGCCTTAAGTCAAATCGGCCCTGAGTAGTGTATATGATAGATGATCTTCATTCGAAGTACTGAATGTGAATACTTTGGCCAAAGTAGTGGAAGGTACGACATCCACTTAGATGTTAGATAGTTGAGACTACACTGTCAGTTCATTGTGATCCATCATGCTAGTTCGGGATTGTGAAATAGCAAGTTCTAGATGTATAGGACACAACACTATGCTCAGTTGGGTTGTCGCAGCCGGTTACTTTACCAATCTCTTTGTTCGAAGGGAGGGCCATCTATCGAATGATTGATGTGCGGGGGACCGCATTAACAGTCTGTGGTTGACTGAAAAGCGTCTGAGTGATGTTTCTCCTCCACAGCAGGCGACAGATACACCAAGATTTGAAAGGAAGGGAACCTGGACCGTCTTACTACTATTTGTGCAAAAGCTTACGAGCTATGTATGTAATTGTTTTACTTTTGTACTCTGATTTATATTTGCAATGAAAATGGAATTCATGTGGAAATATATATTGTAACTTGCAAGTATTTATCAATAAAGAAAGGAAGAATTTTATTGTAATGTCTTTGTTACTTGTTACTTTTATATGTTTGAAGTGAAATGTTAGAAAAAATTTAATTACCCAAGGATGGGGTCGTTACAGATCATAATGATTGTAACGTAAATGGATGTAAGTGAATCAGAAGTGGACATACATACATATATATAGTATATACATGTATCCATATGTATATACATATTGATACAAGCGTACGTTGGCAAATGGATATGCTCATGCGGATGCATCGATATGGTATACCTACACATACGTGTACATAGAGGTATATACAGGTATATACATGTATATATGCACACATCCTGTATTATGTGGATATTAATAATATTATTATTATTGTCTTACAAATTTAAATATATATATTAAAATAAAATTAATACACACATATATATATATATATATATATATTATACCAAGGTATTTAAAATATATATATATATATATATATATTATTTTGGGACTATAAATATATATATAATAAAATATATATTTCACACAGTCTCATCTTTGGAAATCAAATTATTTCCTAATTGATTTAATATTAATCTCTCAACTTTGGAAATCGAATTATTTCCTAAATCATTAGATATTAAGTCATACAACTTCGAAAATCAAATTATATTCCAATCGATTGAATATTTATCATTTTAAAACTATGGAATTGAAATATTTCTGAATCGGTATCATTCATCATTGGAATCGAATATTTTTTGAATCGATATATTTTGTATCTTTTAAACTTTGGAGAAATTGAATTTTGTAATTAATCGAATGACTTCATTCGCGTATTTGAATTTGAATCACATACAACACTATGTGAAATCGCGTCACCTGAAGGAGAAACACAGGAAGAAAATCATGAAGGTGTTTAAATCCTTTGACCATGTAAATAATTTGAAACAAGAATAAATTCAACGCAATAACTGAGTTTCTTCGACTCAGCCTTGAAAATAGTCGACATAGGCTATGTGTTCATGATTTATCAATGACTTTTTTTTTGCTGCATGATTCACCTGCCATATTATGAATTTGGTGCCACATCTGAGAATAAATTCTGTAGTGGCATAATTTCTCCATATGCTTTTTGAATCAGTCTTCCTGGTGCTAGCAAAAGTAAAAAGTATATTCACCATGCTAAATGTTGAGTAGGGAAAGGAAATAACGCCACCTTCTGGTTTGAATGCTTCAAAATGCAGTGGTGGAAAACCACATGCCATGGCTATAGGAAATAGGGAGGTTAGGCTCTCTATAAATAGTCACCCAACTCTCCTATTTTCCATCAATTCAATTCAATCAATTTTCACTCATTCGTAATCATTCATTCATACTTTTACCATTCTTCATCAGCTTTACGTATTTTGTCCCGAGTTTGTCTTATCCTTCATATGCGTATTTTATGAGTGACATACTATACATCCATTATTCATTTGCTGAGTGGCCATAGTTTCCAACAGTGTTCACATTGTTGTGAGATTCTATTATTCAAAGTAATACATATTCTACCCAAGGAATACGTTACTTCTGTTAGTAATTTTTGAGAGTTGTTGACGTGTTTTTTATGACGACATCAACACAGAATAAAATTTCCAACGATCACTCTATTCCCTCTTGATCAAAGTATTCCGCATGCTAAGATTGCGTGAAAGTTCATGCGTTCAACTCCAAGGTTCCTTTAACGCGAATAGACTCAGTTGGCTAATGTGAATATGCTGGGTATTCAAGGGGACTTACGTAGTTGTTCGATTTTGTGAAGCAATTAAGACATGAATGATTTGACAATATAGCTCTGACTCCTAAATTAACCGGGAAATATTGAATTAAAAGGGGATAGGGATAGGAATTCTACAAATCTACTTCTAAAGGGTGGAGGACGAGGATCGACTTAAACAATCTTCAAACCAGACTTTGCTTCGTCTCCTTTCGGACAACTCCGACAAAGTTGGTGCAATCTTCAAAAGATGAGAAAGGTGTTCAAATTATGACACAACATGTTCATACCATCACCACGATGCATACAGACATATGAGCCACAATCGAAGTTAAGTGCCAATACTCTAGTTGACCACGCAAGGCGAACTTACCATCAGTAAGCCTGCTAGTGGTATGGATGAAAGAAGATATGCTCAAATCGCAGCGCCACACTCCACAATTAACAACTACTTGCATAAAACAAAGTCTACTCTACTCTATCCACTTGAATTGGAAAGACGAACAAGCCTTGCTAGCTACTCACAATAGAAGATAGAACCACCAAACAATGATAAATCTTTATATTATGAGAGTGTTCACAACAATTTCTTACAAAGTCCTCAATGGGAAAACTTCCTTTCCTCCTCAATCTAAGCTAACTTCTAAGCTAAATGTTATATGCTTTCTATTCTCTAGCTCAACTCTATCTCTGATTCAATTCTAGTTCTAATTATTACAAATGAGGGGGGATGCCCCTTTTATAGTTGGCCCAGTCCAGCGGACGGTTCAGATTCAATTACAATAAAGGGCTCAGATCGAGCCACCTATGCCTTGATTAGGGTTTCTGCCCTAAAAACCGCCACTGAGGGGAGTGGGGTAATAAATGAACAAAAGATTCTCCACTCCCCACTACGAGTAATTAATGCCCACTATCTTCTTCCAGAAGATCTCCATCAAGCAGAGCGTTCCCACTGTCCTGCTCTCTAACTGCAAACTCGATCAGCCGGGCCAACACTGCCTCAACCTCCTGAACTGAAATTGGTGGAATATGGTTGAGCTGAAATTCCAAGACCGCTACCGTTTGTTCGTGCCGAGTGTAAGACTTCCTCCATGCCACCAAGGCGTCTTGGGTATTCTGGATTATACTGGAGAAAGTGGAGACATTCTCAAAGTCATCCTAGACAAGTGACCTCGCAACTGAGAAGAATGGAGCCAATTTGCCCCTCAAGCTATCAACAGTTATTTCCTCTTGGGCCAGCCTCCTAGCAAATATGGCCTCCAGTGTATTAAGAACTCCCTCCACGATGTTACCCATTGCCTTCCTGGTTCTGGCCGAATCTGCCCTTGCTGCATCATGAAACCCATGACCTGTGACCACCGACGAGTACCAACTGGTGAAATCATACCTGTCACCATCTTGAATCACACCTCTATCCACCAAAGTCTGTAGAGGTATATGCATCAAAGCCCCTAAACGAAGAACAGTCTTCGTCCGATAGATGCGGGTATCGCCCTAGGCCTGATCTACCATATCCATGCGCGTCAAAATATTAGAGGCCTGTTGATAAGCATCGGCGAGGCCCTCCATAAGTTTCTCTGTATCAGCTCGAACATGGCTGACCCATTTGTTTGCCTCTGTCTCCATCTTCTTTAGGTCTTCCAAGCCAATAACTGACTCCCTCAGAAGCTCAGGTGGGAGTTCTACTGCTGGGTCTGCCTGTTCACCTGGACGCGCTAGACTTTGCACATATCCAATCAATGTTTTGTGCTCCTTCTTCAATTTCTTATACTTCCCTTCTGTTTTGAGCAATTGGTCTTTCAGCGCCTGATAGGAGTTATCAAACTCCTCGACAATTTGGGCTCCCGTAGGACGACCCAACTCTACGGTGGTGATCACATAGTTTTCGGGCCTCTCCTCGGCTCGATCATATTCCTCCCTTGGGACAGCAACTTGGAGTGTGCGGGAGCCTGACTCGTCAGTCGAAATCTTCGAGAATTTTCTGGCTCTCTTCTTTTCTGGCGGCGCACTGATTCTTCTGAGGAACTCCTCCATCTCGACAGCTGGATCCGTATCATCCTCAGGCTCTCTTCTCATTCTCTCCATGAGCCAATCCGGCACTGTCTGCTGTGGATTGCAAATGACGAGGGGCTGCTCCTCTGTTGCCTCCACCTCGTGTACTTCTTCTCTTCTTGCACTGTTCTGCTCGGGCTCATCATCTTCCATGAGCTGCGTATCTCCTGACCCTTGGGTCCCTTGTTCTGTGTTTTCCTCTTCCTCCAATGTCATGTCCAACATATGCTGGAAACGAGTGTCGGCCACCGTTTCCTCTTCTTCCTCTTGTTGGCTAGCCCTAGATGCACTGACGCTTATACTATCTAATTCTCGGATGTTGGGTTGATCCACTTCCTCAAGCTCCCGCTCTTCACCCAATCCTGCCCTCTGATCAGCAAATAATGAAATCAATCTCAAACTCTAAGATTGAGTTTGTGAGTGCATAGGTGATGCTTGTTCCATCCTCAATGGTATCGGTTGGGTTGGTACTTCTACTTGTGCTTCCGGTGTTTGAGCAACCTGTTTTCCCCTTCTCACTGATAGCGGCCTTGGGTCACCCATCAAGTTATAAGTAAGGGCGATCGATCTGCTCTTAAGTCTGCATACATGTCTATCGACCCAAGCTCTTATGAAAGTCAACACCGGAATAGAGAGCATGTCCAAGTCCATGATTTCTGGCTCGGACCAATCAGGTGGTGGGACCGGAGTATCCCTGACTGAACCATAGTCGGGCTGTATAACGTTGACATCCTCTTCCACCTGGTCGGGAACTGGGATGATCTCACATTCCCTGATCAATTTGAGGGGAAGCCTAGAAAACATCCTTTTCCTTATTTCAACCTCATCAACAGCATTTTCCCAGAAGTCCTCGATGTGGGCCCTGTGCCGGTACTCAATGTTCTGTATCATTTGGATGTTTTTGTAAGGATCGAAATCCTGTCTGCCTGTGTGATACGATAGATGATAGAATTGCAGCTCATCCTCTGCCTCTCGAGCTGCCTGCAAGGAGGGACACACCTCAGTGGAATTTCCCATGGCAATAGGAAAGTCAAGTCCACCCTTCTTTTTCTTCTTCTGAATCTTATCACAGGCGATCAATTGCCTAGATATTTCCAACATTATAATGTGATCGATGGGGTACCTCGGTAGCCGGTGTGGATACGAAGTGAACCCCTGCAGCCTAATGTAAGTGAATTTCGAAAATTGGATGAGCCAATATCCGTATTCCTCTATCAATGCTTGTGCCTCTTTGGATATTCTTTGTTGCGTTCTCCGCTAAAGGGTTCTTGTGATGTGCATTGTGAATGCATCATTAGCGCGTTTGTAACTGGCAGGGTTAGTTAGATGCAACTGTGTGCAGGCCTCATGGATTTTGAACTGATCAGGTGCACAGCCTATTAGCTCCTTGTATGTAATCCCTCGGTACTTGGTCATTCTTGCCAGCATATATATCACATACGAGCTCATGTAAAAGGTTTTCGTCCCCCTCAGGCTCCTGAACTGTTCATCTATGTTATCATTGCTCATTCTTGCCCAGTCAACACACTCCTTTCCCTCCAAGATGATCTCGATGAAGTAGAACATCCACGACTCGAAGAAGTAGGCTTGTGCACTCCCATTTATTCGGCTCAGCATCATCATCAAGTCGCAGTATTCTTGTTTCACATCTTTGGCAATTATCTGCTTTGGGAGTTTAGTGCGAGGTGGCTTTGGCTTCTACATCCAGACTTTGTTGATGACCGCAACAATCCTCTCAAAGGAGGTGGAGTACATTTTATCCGCCCTCTCCTTTGATCTGTACAGCATCTTTTCGGCGGTAGGAATCCCAAATGCCTCTCCGATTGCATCTGGCGTGAAGTTGGCAAGCAATTTGCCATCCGGAGAGACAATAGTTCTACGCTCTGGTTTGTAATAGTTCGCACACTCCATGATTAGCTTCGGGCACTGAATTGCTGGTGGAAAACCAACGGCTGCGTAGATACCACTCTTCGTGATGTTATGTGCCGTGACTGACGGTTGATGGCCTCCCAGTTCATACATCCTAGACTTGAGTGCATTTAGATTAAACGACCCCAGGTTGGTGTCACTTAATCCTGCCAACTTTGAAACAATTGCCGATTTTGGAAGAAATGACTTGGCGAGCCTTTTGATCATTGCCTACCGGGATGAGCTAGCCTTGCCCGTTTCAGTGTTTGCAGCTCTGCCTGCAGCTCTGCTTGTTCCTGCAACATCCTTTGTTCTAGCCATCTGCAAGAATAAGATAGAATAATAATAAGTTAGTTTTCAGATTTTTAATAAAATAAAATAGCCTCTGAGACGGCTACGGATGTGGAGTTAGCTTTTGAAAATAAAATTCTTTAGCATAATTTTCTAACTCCAAACCTCAAACTGTATAAAAACTTTGAGCTTAAAAAGAAGCTTTCAGCAACTGCACTCTGACTGGCGAAGAAAATTACAGCAAACTAACAACTTTCAGCAATGTGGCTATTTTCTCAGCACAGAATAAATTAAATCTTTTGCTTCAACTTCTGTCAACCTTCAACTTTCAATTTCAGCAACTTGAAGAATGAAGAGATCACTGCTAGTGTGGAAATTCGAATTTCTTCTCAACTCCAACAACAACTAGCTTTCAGCAGCTCGAATAAATAAAATCTGCAGCAACTTCGAGAGTCTCTGCAACTTCGAAAATGATTTCAACAACCTTAACTCTCAGTAGTTTGAAAATAAAATCTCCAACAACTTTGAGAACCTCTGCAACTTCAAAAATCCGTAGCAACTTCAACTTTCAGCAATCCGGAAATACCTCTCTAGCAACTGCAGTATATGATTTCGAAATTTGCAGCAACACCCTCTCAGCTCTTCAAGAATTAAAATCTTTAGCAACTTCGCTCTTAGAAGAATAAAATCCAACCTCCCTCTCAGCAACTTCGAAAAAGATTTTGATCTCTCACAAAATTCTTCACTTCAGCAATTCCAAGCTCTTCAAAACGTGTGAAGAAATGAAAGAAATGAAGTTGTTTAAATAACTCTTCACGAGGAATCCTGCTGAGTAGTGCTAGGGCTATTTTTAGTACCTCCATCAATTCTCCACTCTCTCCGTTTGGCATCTTCCATTTTAGGCGCAGTAGTGGGCTAGTCATCAGCCAGTCATTATGGCAGTTGCCATTAATGAAGATTCTTTCTTCTTCAAATTTTGAATTTCCTTTTCTAGTCTGCCAGTTAACTGCTAGTAATTAAACAACTCACGAGAAAATCACTCTGATTTGTTTGAGAACTCCATTTAAAATTCTTGTCACGTTTGATTAAATTCAACTTGAAGATTTCATGGGAGATTTAAAAAATATTTCCCTCTCACTTAAAATATCCATCATTTGAATTATCAAATTTGCCTTAAAAAATTTAAATCCCCCCTTTAAAATAATTCGACTTGCTGACAAAAATCACTCGCTCGCTCCGATCAATTCATCCTCTGAGATTTAATTTCTGTTAGGAAAACGATCTAGTCAAAACGAATTTCCTCTGGAAATATTAAAATTTCCCTTAGGAAATCAATTTTTTAATTTTGTCAACCCATGGGTGCCTTTTGAACGGGTTCATTTAATCTTTATTTGACCCATGGAAAAATATATCAGTTGCTTCTGCCTTGGAAATAAAATTTCGTCACTGTGTCCACTTCATTTAAATGTCTCTGGAATTTTTTTTAAAAATTCATCAAGTCATCTTTCCATGCCAAGGGCGTGTTTTTCCCTAGTGAACTGTTATTTCACTTAGAAAATATTTAACACTTTCTACTTTTGGCGTATTTGACCCTTGGTATTTTATATTCTCATCACTTAGGAAATAACTCTAAGTCATTTCCTACCTTGGGCACATTTGGGGTGGTAAGCTTTTATTTTTGCCTTAGAATAATTCTCACGACTTAGAGTATTTTCCATTTGCAAGGTGGGCGCATTCTCATAGTTGTACTTTCAAGTTTCCACGCCTCAAGAATACTTTATCTTGCCTTGGAAAATTCTCCAGTCAACTCCTCCATGGTGAGCGCATTCAGCAAGGCAAGCTTTAGTCTTACAAGCTGGGCGCATTTTCATATGGGCTCTTCCATTTACTTCCTCAGCGTACTTTTATCTCCACTTCAGCTTGGGTGCATTTAGCTTTTTCAATTGAGATGGGCGCATTTAGATGGAGGAGCTTTCATATAAGGGCGCATTTCAAACCTCATGCTTTCATTTCATACTTAGCCACATTTTGAAGGTGACCCCTTGAAGTTTCCACGCCCTAGGAATTTTCATAGTCTCCCTCTTGAAGGTGGGTGCATTTTGACCCTTGTGCTTTTGTTTTACTAGGTGGGCGCATATCCACTAGGCCACTTTCATCTTCCAGACTTAGGAAATATTTGAAGTCTTCACAACATGACTTGAGGGCGCATTTAGCATAGTGAGGTTTCATGTGAGGGCGCATTTGAGGTAGGCAACTCTTACTTTCATACTTAGGCATTTTGCTAGGCATCCTCCTCCTTGGGCGCATATTAGAGGCCTCACTTTCAATTTCATCATGGACGCATATTGGGTATCAAGGTTTTGTTTCATGCCTTAGAAATTTTCCTAGCACCCCTTTTCTATTTTTAGCAGGTTATGCTATTTTTAGCAAGTTCTTTGATTTTCGACTTCCATAGCTCCGTTTTGCCTGAAAATTTCACCATACAATCTTCTTTGCCTTGTGAACCTGTTTTGCCAGTTCCCTGCCCTGACCTGCTATTTATAGCCACCTGTTATTTATAGTAAGTTCCTGACTTTCTGACTTTAGTAGCTCCGTTTGACTTGAAACTTGCAACGCCTAATCCTAATAACTTGAGTGTCGTGCTGATGCCAACCTTGGGTGCAGACCTGCTATTTATAGTCGTGCCCTGACTTACTAAAAATAGTAAGTTCTCTGATTCCGCTCAAATTTTGCCAGCAGGTGCCTTGAAGTATGCTGTCATTGGTGGGGTACTTCGTTTTGGCAATTTCTGGATTTAACCCCCTATAAAAGTGGAAACCCTAATTTGACTTGCATGTGTCCTGAATGGTCTCCGTTGGACTTTGTTTCTTCTGCATGTCGCTTTGTATGTTGAACTGAAGTTTTGGGTGGTTGGGGTGAAACTGCTATTTATAGAAACTTCTTGAAAAGTGGCTCATCCACTGCTGGATGATTTTGCATGTCATATCGCCTGTGGGATCTCAAGAAACCCAGAAAAACCCAGAAAACTGGTCTGCATGCGGGTACTGGCTAAAAATAGTAAGTCCTTGAAACTTGATATTCTCTGCTTGCATGTCACACTGTCGCGAAGCTCCTGAAAAACCCAGAAGGAACCTCCGGACATGCGTTGAAAAACTCCGCATGCAAACCCTAAAAATAGCCTCCGAAGGCTGAACTCTAAAAGTGATCGTCTCGGTTTGCATGTTATATCGTTGCGGGGGTCTTGAAAAACCCAGAAGGAATATCCGAACATGCATTTGGAAAGCACATGTGCAAACCCTGAAAATGGCTCCTGAAGCCTGAACTGCTAAAAATAGCAAGTTGTTTGATCTGGCTCAAAATTTACGTGCAAGCAGCTTGATGTGCTCTGAATGTGTCGAAGCTGACAGAATTCCAAAATCCTGCTGAAACGGTCCCCGATTGAGTACTTACTATAAATAGTAAGTTGTCAGAATTCGATAAAAATTCAGTGGGACTTTGCTGGAAGCCTTGTGATTGCTATACTAAGCTCAGATTTCAATTTGATAACCTGGTTTGACCTTAAAAAGCCTGAGGGATAGAAAACCCTAATTTCACAGACTTGAACAATATTTCTACCTGGGTCAAATGGTGGGACATCCCCGGAAGGACAAAAGACCAGAGAGAGAGCGAACCAAAGCCAAAAGACCAGAATGGAGCAAAATTTAGGGGGTCCCCATCTTGGATGGGGTGATGTGTGAAAAAGGTCACAACAAAAGTGAGGAAGATGGAATTCTTGTGAGAAAATTATCTTCTATGAGATTGGGAATTTAATTCAAGAAATTGGATTGAGTTGGAAGTGGAAGTAGCTTTGTCATCAATTTGGGGATAAGCGTAAACAGGCATGGGATATTCTTCTACTACTCTATGCAAGATTTTCTATTACTTGAATTGTGTTTTTTGTCTATGTATAGGCAGTGAATCTGTTTATATTCTGAAAAAAGAAAAATATGCATTCTAGCTATGTTTTACATTGTTTGTAAGATCTCCATAATAGGGGAATGCTATTTGCATTAGTTAAATATTTACTAGGATTGTATGATTGCAAGAGTCACTTGAAGTTCAAACAACTTAGTTACTTGTTTAACTCGGATAATCTTGAGGTACTCCTAGGATAGTATTCTAGTATGGGAGGGAGCTTGTGTACTTACTTGCTTAATAGGTTCATTACTAGTAGATTGTTTGAAGGTAGGTTATCTAGGATGATGGATGCATTGAAGGATATACCTAGCTTATGTAATTACTTAGTAGATTAGTATGTTGTAGGTTAGTCTGGTGCTATGTTACACCGGCGTTGGGGATGGGGGAACGTCAGAACGGGGGGACAAGTTTCCGGGACGGGGGGACAAAGGGGCCTCAATTTGGGGACGGCGGCGGGGGGGACGGGGGTTGTATATACTATATACTATACATATGGTACTTAAAATACTAGTTATGAAAAGATGTATAACAATATACTTGAACATTGAACATTGAACATTAACAATGAAGTGAATGAGCCATTGAACATTGAAGTTTTCAAATTAGAAATTAGAATACTCAATACTACAATGTAACAATTGTCGAATCAGCAAATGGAAGATTTCTATTATATCATAAATGATATCAAAAATTTAAATATCTGATCATAAAGATGATTACAATGAGTAGCATGATATGAATATCAAAACAAGTACAAACTACAAAGTCAAAATGTCAAAATGTAGTGAAGGAGGTGGAGGCCTCTAATCATACCTCAAGAGGTCGGCAAACTCCTCATCACTGGAACCACTGGACTCCCCAAGGTCAAAATCTGCCAAAGGAACACCACCCGGCCCTAAATCTGAAGGATCCTCATCCTCATCAATCTGTGATGGCTCCTCTGGCTCTACATCCCATCGTGTTGTTGGGCTCTCCTTGTACACACGTGTCCTGCGGTTAGTGATATGCAAGGCACTATGTACAGCCACTAGCTTCTCTCCTCTCCTAGAGGTAAGTTTGTTCCTCATAAGAGAGTGGATGAAGCTATAAGTAGACTAGTTCCTCTCAGAAGCTGAAGAACTAGAAACTTGAGACAGCAAACGAATGGCTAGTGTGGTAGTCAGTGATTTCGGTCCATGACAAGTCCACCACAAAATCGGATCCTCCTATGCCATAGTTCTTAAATCCGCCTTTGCCGCAACCTTGTAACCCCTAAGAGTAGCAAATTTTGTCCACTCAATGTGAATGTTGCCAACAGCTTCAACATCATACATCCTATCAATGCACTTGAAGAACCCTTCCTTCACCTCATCATCCTGAATCGGTATAACTCTACCAAGCCTAGGCATGTACCACTTCGGATTCAATGCATAAGCAACCATGTGCAAGGGAGTGTTTAGGCTGTCCCATTTGCGCTGAATAATAGGCTGAATGTAAACATTGTAGAATGCTAGAGTGGGGTCCTTCTCTTGCACAACTGCCCTCATCTGGCCAAGCATCGAATCAATGCACTCATACACCTCTCCAAGGTTCGGTGCATCCCCATCCTCATATCTGATGACTTGGACAACTGGTTTAATGATGGCAACAATATATTTTGCATCATTCCAAAATCCATCACTCTTCACTATCTCCTTCACCCTCTTCCCCTGCTCTGTCCTCGCCCCATCCCACTGATACCTTGCATCATAACCATGAGTTGTAGTGGCTCTTGCAACTCAATCATTCTCTCCAAAAGAATGAAATAGGATGCATATTGGGTCTCAACTGGTTTCAAGAACTCCTTCTTCGTGAAGCTCCTGAAGATGGCATGTGAAGTGTGGTGGTTGCAGATATACATTTGCACATCTCTAGCATTGTTGACCACTCCTCTAATCCACTCAATCTTTCCCATGTCCTTGATTGCATTGTTCATGGCATGCACACAACATGGAGTCCACCAAATATGTCTGTATGTTGTCTCGATAAGCCTCCCTGCAGCTCTGCACACATGTGTTGCATTTGTCACTACTTGGACCATATTTTGTGGCCCAATCTCCTCAATAGCTGCCCGAAAGATCTCAAACTGAAAACATCTTTTCGATGCCCTAAACAATCAACCGCCCTGAGAAAGAATGAGCCCTCTAAGCATGTAACTATGACATTGATGAGTGGACGATGCCTAATATCCGTCCACCCATCCATAACAATGCTGCATCCAGAATCCTCCCAACATGCCCTCATCGTCTCCATCAATGAATTGATCTTGGCATTGTTGCTATCCAAGATCGTTGTCCTCAATTTGTGCTCACTTGGTGGCACATATGATGGTCCTCCCTTCGCCACCATCGACACCATCTCCTTATAATAAGGAGATCAAGCTACATGAAATGGGATTCCATTGGAAAAAAAGAACTTGACAATGGAATCATCTATCTAATCCTTCTGGTGCACATTAAATAAATTAGCTATGGGGTTAGGCTGATTTTGCATCTTGCGTTTCCCCTTGCCCTGTTGTGATTCAACCATAGCACTATAGGTGGATGAAGGTCCTGAGGCCGCCCGTGACAATGTTTCTTCTCTCTGATGAGATGTGTGAGTAGAAATATGTGGTTGCCTCTGCATATGCTGCTCCTGAATATGTTGCTTACCAGACAAGGTAGTAGGCATAGGAATTCCCATGTCATCTGGAACACCCAAAGCTTGTTGACCTCAATTTTGTATTTCAGATTTGTAGGGTCCTTCAAAAAATCACATGCTCCCACACCTTTTCCTGGCCAAAAGAGGAAGTGTGCATTAACTCTGGTGATGCTCCCAAATCAATCATCACCACAAATGTTGCATTTCCATTTTCTCGTACCACCACCTGATGATGTTGGGGCTGTTATTCTTGTTGCAAACTGTTTGAGAGGAGATTTGGGATCATAAGGACCCCTAGCCCACTCTGCCAAAAGCTGGGAGGGGCAATCAGTAGCAAGTGGTGCACTAGCTATGGAACTCGTTTGCCCTTCCGGATTTGACCCATTTTCACCCCCCTCATTGTGCTCATCCTCATGCTTAGGTTCATACTTTGATTGGCTTGGATTATGAGAATGAGTTTCCATCTCATCCTCACTCATTTCATGACTGTGGGAGCTCATTTTGACACTGCATTTCACAAAATGAAACAAAAATTCAATAAACACATAGTTTCAGCCTATGCCCTACTTTTAAATTAAAAAAAAAACTCTATATTTTAAATTTTAAATTGCAAAACAAAATCTAAACTAATTTAGAAAATGAAACAACAAGAATTAGAAATGAAACAACAAGAACTTAGAATTTAGAAATGAAAATCATAAAATTCAAAAAACTAAAACAATGAACATTGAAAATCAGAAAATAAAAGAAAAAATTAGTTAAAAACCCTACCTTTTGCTTGAAAAATCTCTTCAACAAGCTGAAGAATCTTCCTCCTCTTCTTCTTCTTGCTCCTTGACACTCCTCTTTCACTTGCAATCACTCTTTTCACTTCTCCAATCACTCTTTCCTCAGCTCTTCACTCTTCTTCTTTTTGCTGTAGCAGACAAGTAGAAATGCAAATGTGAATAGAAATGAAGTTAGGAGGGGCTTTTGAAAGCATAGAAGAGTGTAGATGGGCCCCACATGCCCTTAGGGTTCGAATAGATCCAAAAATACATTTTAAAATTGTGTTTTTTTCTTAAAATGTGCCTTTATGACTATCCACCAAAGGAGACGCCTGGGCGTCCCCGAGACGCTCGAGGGACGCTCAGGCGTCTCCCTCAGCGTCTCAAAGACGCTGGTGTGTTTTTGCGTCTCCAACGGCGAGGGAGCAAAATGGTGGCGCCTCCGGAGACGTGGGAACGCCGTCCCCACATCTCTGGGATGTCCCCGTTCCGAGAACGCTACAGCTTAGGGGCGGGGACGCATCCCCGGGGTTCACTGGTCTGGTGTTGTACCCAAACCAAATTTTTTGCTTCATTAAGGCATTTTGCTTAAAATGGTCTAAACCTTGTAAAGATGATGTCAAAACTCATTTTTTGGCCAAATCAAGTATGGGCTTTTGGTCAGTGTGATTTTAGGAAGATACAGGCAAAATTTGAAAAATTTGAAAATTAGGGTTTTCGGACGGTCCCTGTTTTTAGGTCAAAAAACCCAAAAAATAGAAACTTGTCAGAATTGGCTGAAATTAATTTTGATTGGCTTATTTTGCATCACGATCATAGTGGTGAAGTTGGTTTTAGTTAAAACTTAGTTTAAGCCTGGTGGGTAGTTTTCACTTTTTCAGGAGAAAAGTTAGGACCTCTGAGGTTGTCAATAGCAGTTGGCTAGTACTAGGTCTCAAAATCTAAGCCTGAAACTCAAAGCAGAACATTCTATGATGAAAGATGTTGAAAAAGATGTTTCTCGACGAGTGTGATGCTTCAGAACTTTCACTTTGTAATGTGGGAGACACTTTCGCAATCAACGTGCAAATCAACTTTATAGTGTCCCTACATTTGAAAATGGTGAAATACAGTCACACACACGCGTCAGCAGCAGTAATGCTTCTACATGGACAACTCAACAGCTGACACAGTGATCGTAGAGCGCAAAATGGAGAAAAACGTCAAATCTAGAGCAAATTTACGCCCCTGTAGCTCAAGGGCGCCCTTCAATTTGAAGGCCAAGATTCAGTTGTTTTGGGTTGCAAATATATTCATTCTCTTCAATTTTCAGTCAATTTTTTGACAAGCTATCAAGCAAGTTCATCTGATTCTCAAAACTCCGGCAATCCAAGGCGAAAGCAGAAGTTACAGAGAGATTACACAACACAAAGACAGTCAAATTTGCAGTTTTTGCACCCCTGTAGCCCAGGGGCGCCCTTGAATTAGACATGTCAGATGAATGAGTTTGCAGTTTCCGTTCCGGAGGGATTTCTTCTGATTCAACCTAGCTCCGCGATGCACCCGTTCGCAAGATTGTCAAACAAGCTGAGTGATCGTGACAGTGGTTCCAGCGAGCACATAAAACGGAGGATATTATAAAGTGAAATACCAAATTGTACCTCTGTTGGCTAGGGGCGCATTGCCTTTAGGCCAGTTAGATGAGGTTTCTTGCAGTTGTCATCTTCACGAGACTTGTGTGGAATCCTCCTAGCTATGCAGTGAATATATCCGTCAACCTTCGGGATCTGTCAATCGCCCATAATCGAAGAATCTATGCAAAATAGGGACAAGTGGAAAAATGGCTAAGGGTTTTACATATTGCCTTGAAAAAGGTGCCCTTCTTCTAGAGGCACTAAATGTAGTCTCTTTGCTTCGTTACTCCTAGGAACATCTCTTCCAAGTTGTTTTGGCTACGCAGCAAACCTGTCAGCACGCAAATCAGAGCAATCCAGTTCCCAGTAGCAAGGGTCAAAGTAGGGCACTTGATTGAAATTGACAAAATGCAAAATCATGTTAATTTTTGTTTTTGCTCCTCTACAAGCTAGGGGCGCCCTTGCATTTGGGGGTCTTAATCCAGCATTCAGGCCTTGCATATGCAATCATCGGGTGCATTATTCTTCTAGCTACGTGATAGATCCAGCATCCAGTCGACGGAAGTCATCATTCACCGGCAACAGTAGATTGAAGCATCAAATGGCAAATCAAGAAAATGGCTTAAGTATGGAATTTCTTACGAAATTACATATCTCCTTGGGAAAGGCGCCCTTCATTTTGAGGCACCTGATTCAATTTTCTGAGGTCACAACTCCTAGTAGACATTTCATCAATTTTGATCTGGCTACGCGATGAGTCCTTCAGTTCAATTTCAGCATCACCCGGGCACCCAAAAATCAAAGTTCAACAGAGGCTACTGTGAAGTTTTCCACAAGCTACAAAATAGGAAGTTAGCAAAAAATCTCAACTTTTGAAGGTGGACGCCTAGAAAGTCAAAGTTTGACTTTTTGGAATCAGAAAAATATTCTAAGCGAACCCAAAAAGAGAGATTTCAGTTAACTCAATTAAAAAATATTAAATTTAAGTTTTCACATGTCAACTTTGCAAAGGGCGAATTTCTTCAATATTTTAATATTCGTGCCTATTTTCAGACTCGTTGAGTTTCGCATGTTGAGTTGAGTTGAATATTTTAATATTTTTGAGACTTCAAGTCAGTTTTTGATGCATGAAGTGGGGTCCAATCAAATGAGATTCCTTTTGAAATCAGGGTTTCTACTTGCAGTTGGCCCCATAAACCCAAAATTTCTTTATTTATTTCAAGATGGCGTCCATTTCTCTCATAACAGGTTGAAGTGCAAGCGAATTTTCTCTTGTGCAAGCATTCAAAGGCATCATAAATATTATTTTTCAGCTTTCATATAGATACAGGCCCAGAATAATCAGCAAACTTCAGACAAGCATGGCAATTTTGACAAAATTAGAAACATAAAAGCTCTATCTTCTGTCTTAATTTCTTCTTTTCTTGTCTTAGGTTTTCTTCGCATGTCCAAAAATTCGGCGATTTTTGATAGTTTTAATCATTTGGGTTAGTTGTGCACAACTTTCTCTACAAAATCCATGTGTTCGATTTTTTCAGGAAAAAATTCCTCGAAGCTTCGCTTTTCTTAACTGAAATTCATTTGCATGGTAGAGAAAAAGACATTATTTTTCAAAACGGAGGATCTGGGTTTGTTTGAAATCATCTTCTGCACAAAACCCATGTTCCAATTTTTTTCAAAAAATTCTCCCCCCACAGCCTTTGCTGCCCCCAGTTGCTTTTATCGGAAAAGTCTTTGCATGTCAAGCTAAACGACGTTTTTTCGAATTTCTAATGTTGTGGGTTTGTTTAGAATCATTTTTTGCACAAAACCCACATCTCAAAATTTTTCGTAAAAATTGCCCTTTGACAAGCTATTTTTAGCCTCATCAAGAGTGATTTTCGGCTTTTCTGGAGAAAGTTGTTAGAATATAGCCGTGTTCATAGTCAACAGGCGAGTTTTTTCAAAATGCAATACACACATAATGAATTCAGGACCAAGTTGGTCCTAATTCATGATTTCATCGGAACGACTGACACAAACTTGCATAAGGTGCTTCCAAAGGTCATTTTGGATCCGATAAAGATAAATTTGACAATACTTCAAAACATCAAAAGGTTCGGATTGCTAGAGGTGGATTCTATCCCCATTTCAGTTTGGTGCATAGAATTCGTGATGTCTTTCTTGTGTCAAGCATTACAATTCTATTACCCGTGAAATTCAATCAGCAGATGGACGGGTGATTTGTGGTCTCAAGCCCCGAGATATTGAGAAATGTTTTGGTATTCCTCAGCATCCAAATAGTTTGGTCATTACCATGGATCAGTGTGAGAGAGCATTTAATGCTGATAAGGATATGTGTCAAATTAAAATGGCGGCCAGATGGTTGAAGTTGACTAAAGCTAAATTGCCACACAATGTCGGTTGCAGAGAGTTCAAAGACGAGTACGCAATTTTGATAACACTTCTTAATCGTGTCTCCGATCATTCAAATGCAGACAAATTCCAGCCTTGGATGTATTATATCATTGCTTAGATTGTTTCCAGGCAAGAGTATTATGATTGGGCTTCTTTGATCAACGACGTCATTCACAAACAGATTATTGGATTCCTAGTTGCCCATGATTTTCACATGTGTTCTTATCTCGTATACTTGATTGCAATGAGAATCAGGTTAGAGGTTTGAACACTGTGGGCGTTCTCAGTGTGCAAAATTTTTATCAGTACTACGATCAACTTGAATTCACAGCTTCCGAGCGGCATTTCAAGCCCGTGCAGGAAGCGTTCTTGATATACACAATGAGAGACCTAGACTGGGAGTTACACGTTCGTATTTCAGCAATTGCTCGAGAGGCAATGGCAGAATGGGCAGATTGGTTCATTCAGTTCCCTACATATACTTACATCTGTGTCGAAATCCAGCCATGCTACCACGTTATCCTTCAGATAAGACGGTGTTCATGGAGTTTCTAAGGCAATTATTTGAAGTCCATTCATGGTTGTGTAACAAGTGCAAGCTGGAAGCCAGTTTTCCTTTACAGATGGGAATCTACAGATGTAAAACAATAGATGATGAATGGATTGCAGGTCGGGAGTTGGAAAACCTCAAGCTCAAGTACCTTGTCGACGCACGCTCATATGACCCTTGGGGTTATTATTCAGCACATCTTGGAGGTCGCTCTCATCACAAGCCTACTATGGAAGACTATTGTGTCAGTTGCGAGGATGAGTTCGAGGTGCGTTGACGTAGTTACAGCAAGTTCACTCTCTCGCAGATTTCTCTTTACATGTCAGAGAATGTGGATGGGTTGTCAAATGATGATGGGGATGTACTTCCTCAATTCTTCAGAGAGCAGGTTGATGCACAGCCGCTTCCAGCTGTAGATTGGTACACCCATGAGTATTCATCTGTGGAAGAGAGAACAGGTAGAGCTATTCAGAATAGCATACTCTACTTAGAAAGCAAGAAAACAAGGAGGGTAGTCATGCCAAGCACAGAGCTGCCATTGGTGGATTCTACACTGCCATCTTCGTCAAAGCCTAAACAAAAGAAAAGGAGTAATCCTCCTAAGAAGAACAAGATACCCAACAATTCAAAAGGGAAGGCACTAGTTGCAGAAACACACATGGAGCCAGTTGCAAACACGGTTTGTAGCATGCTAGAGCCAGAAGTACAACCTCTTGTACCATCCACCACACCACGACAGTCTCTAGTTTCGATTCACATCGATTTGGAGGAAGACTTGCCTCTGCGTAGCCATACTTCTACACTTTTTGGCGCATCAGGACCTCTTGTGACTAGCACTGATCCATCCAGTGAGATTAGTCGAGACTCATCTTGGCTTGAGAGTCAGTTGAGTAGGAAGAGGAGGCAGCCGTCATAAATGATTCTTCAGACTTTGATCACATCTACCAAGATCCATCAAATAAAAGGATTAAGAAACAAGTTCATGTAGAGAGGAACGCTGAGAAAAAAATCATTGTAGAGACTGCAGTACCTGCACCAGACAAGAATTTGGATGAGTTGGAAGTTGAAGACTTTGAAGTTATCAAGGTTAACCTTGGTATGAGCACACACCAAACAGAGGTTGATTTGCTTCAAGTTGCAACTGATAGCATAATGGATAGAGTGGCAAAAGACGGAGAAGACAAGGCAGCCCTCAAGGCTAAAATCCAACAGCTTCGTCAATACATCTCTAATCTCGTCCATAGACCCGAGAATGTCACCGCTTCACTCCCATAGATGATACAGCCGCTAGCAGAGCAGGATCAGCTCAATCAGATGGTTGTGTACGAGAAGCGCATGATGGATTGGGAAGAGAAATTTATCACTAAGGGTCGCTTTGTACTTGCAGAGCTATTTCAGTTGAGATACAACCCTCGCAAACTCCGTTTGCAAATTCAGGATTCAAAGTGCAGCATGGCGGTTGATAAACCTAGGGATGAAATCTTGATCGCTCACTCGGGGATGGCATATGACTCGGTTGCTGATGAAGAAGATAGAGAAGCTATTTTTGATTGGAGAACACAATTAATCTTCAAGGCAAAAATACAGGAAACAATGACTTCAAAGTTGGCCGAGAGTAGAGAGAACGTGACTACTGCACTTCATTATGTGAGAACTTTTGTGTCACAAGTTTCTTGTCGATATCAACGTGAGGTTGGTGAGTATGTTGAGCTTGCAGACATTCAGTCAGAATTGCAAACACTCATCCATGGCATTTTCAATGGAGACTCTATTGGCTGTAAATTAGATCAACTTACAGTCATGTCAGCGTTGTTCGATGAGGCAATCAGAAGAAGAGGTGAACTCCAAAGCCAGATCACAAGTGGTGAGGATATGTTGCGTAGACATTGTGTACTACGAAAGACTATCAGTGCCTCGAATGGTGATGCAATCAACGACCTCATGCAGGGGTTAGCTGCTCGAGATCAGGGCCAGTGAACTCCAATTCAGAGCATCCCACCTTTTCCAAGATAGACATTAGACACAGGAGTTAAACTTGATGCCTCTTTCCGAGTTAACTCGTTACACAATGCATGTTATGTCTTTCTTGGAAACATCTTTGTATAGTTGGGGTTATTAGTTAGTTTTCATTTCAATAAGGACGTGCACATTGCACATGTCCATTCTGTTGAGTCTTGTTTCAGTTGACTGATGGTATCTTTCCAGTCAACGGTGTAGTTTATTTTCCTTAGATTTAGGAATAAAAATCTTGCATGCTTGCAAGACTCTAGTTGACTCAAGGTGATTTTAGGGTTGCCTATACCCTTGATGTCTATAAATAAGAGCTTTCAGCTCATTTGTAATATACTTTTGCACGCGATAGCAATATATGTTGAGCCTACCTTTCCTGTAATATTGTTATTTTGTATCTGTTCATGAGCAATTACTATATTAATGAATAGTTGTGCCACCTTGCCTTCATGTTATTTGTTGGTTGAAAATTTTGTATACTTTGGAAAGTGTACAAAATTGTGCTTTCAGCCACAGTACGTGAGATAAAACTCTCCTAATTAAGGGAAGGCTCTGTTGTGACCTTTTTCACACATCACCCCATCAAGATGGGGACCCCCTAAATTTTGCTCCATTCTGGTCTTTTGGCTTTGGTTCGCTCTCTCTCTGGTCTCTGGTCCTTCCGGGGATGTCCTGTCATTTGACCCAGGTTAAAGTATTGGTTAAGTCTGTGTAATTAGAGTTTTCATCCTTCAGGCTTATTAAGGGTCAAACCGAGTCACGAAATTGAAATCTAAGCTTAGTGCAGCAGTCGGAAGACTTCCAGCAGAGTCCCCCTAAATTTTCACTGTATTTCGGCAACTTACTATTTTTAGTAAATATTCAATTTGGGACTATTTTATTGAGATTTTGGAATTCGGTCAGTTCCACTGCATCCGGGTAACATCAAGCTGCCTACACGTAAATTTTGAGCCAGATCAGACGACTTGCTATTTTTGGCAGTTCAAGGCTTCAAGAGCCATTTTCAGGGTTTCCACATGAGCTTTTCAGATGCATGTCTGGAGAATCCTTCTGGGTTTTCCAAAACCTTCGCAGTGATGTAACATGCAAACCGAGACGACCACTTTCAGAGTTCAGCCTTCGGAGGCTATTTTTAGGGTTCGCATGCAGTGTTTTTCAACGCATGTCGGGTTTTTCTTTATGGGTTTTTCGAGAGCTTCGCAACGGTGTGACTTGCAAGCGGAGAAGATCGAGTTTTGAGGACTTACTATTTTTAGCCAGTGCATGCATACAGACCAGTTTTCTGGGTTTTTCTGGGTTTTTTGAGATCCCGCGGGCAATATGACATGCAAAACCATCCGGCAGTGGATGAGTCACTTTTCAGGCAGTATCTATTTTTAGCAGGTACACTCCGGCAGCCGCCCAACACTCCAGTTCAGCAAGCAGAACGACATGCAGAAGGAACGAAGTCAAACGGAGACCGTTCGGGATACATGCAAGTCAAATTAGGGTTTCCACTTTTATAGGGGGTAAAATCCAAAAATAGCCGAAACGAAGTACCCCACCCATGTCAGCACACTTCAAGGTACCTGCTGGCAAAATTTGAGCGAAATCGGAGAACTTACTATTTTTAGTAAGTCAGGGCACGGCTATAAATAGCAGGTCTGCACCCGAGGTTGGCATCAGAGTGACCCTCAAGCTATCAAGATCAAGCGTTGCAACTTTCAGGCAAAACGGAGCTACTGAAGTCAGAAAGTCAAAACCTACTATAAATAGCATGTGGCTATAAATAGCAGGTCAGGGCAGAGGACTGGCAAAACAGGTTCACAAGGTGAAGAAGATCATATGATGAAATTTTCAGGCAAAACGGAGCCTTAGAGGTTGAAAATCAAGGGACTTGCTAAAAATAGCACAACTTGCTAAAAATAGAATGCATAAACAAAGACAGGCAGAGGCATGGAAAATATTCTAAGTGTGGGAAAATGAAAGTATCCCCTTCAAAATGCGCCCACCTCACAGATTGATAGCTTGAAAATTGTCTAAGGCAGAATTCAAAGTTGAAAGTTCACCCTATGAAATGCGCCCACCTTGATGGAAGCCTTGAAAGTTTCTAAGGCATGAAACAAAAGCTCATACCTCAAAATGCGCCCAAGGAGAGGTGGAGACTTCAAAATTTTCTAAGGCAAAAACAAAAGTGGGCATATGAAAATGCGCCCAAGGTTGTGAGGCCAAGTCAAAATTTCCTAAGTGGTAAAATGAAAGCTTGAGGAGCAAAATGCGCCCATAAGCTCAAGGGGTATCAAAAAAAATTTCTAAGTGTTAAGTTGAGAGCTAACCCCCCTAAATGCGCCCTCACCTTGAAGAAAGTAATGAAGGCATTGAAATTGCCTAAGGCATGGAAAGTGAAAGCACACCCATGAAAATGCGCCCTTGGCTTGAGGTGAGGGAGTTTAGGAAATTCCTAAGTTACGAAATAAAAGCTCACCTCATGAAATGCGCCCTCATCTTGAAGCTACCCCATCAAAATGCGCCCAAGGAAGATGTTGTTGGAGAAAAGCGGCTAAGGCATTGAAGATAGAAGTTCACCCTGTGAAGTGCGCCCTCAAGAAGGAGAAAAGGTGAAAAATATTCTAAGGCAAAACAAAACCTTGACACCCAAAATGCGCCCAGCTCCAGCAAGGAAATGCGCCCAAGTCAAAGTGTTGAGAGGGTGGAAAAACGCCTAAGGCAAAGTTGAAAGTTCACCCTATGAAATGCGCCCACAAGTGAAAGCTTGGCCTAGTAAATGCGCCCACCTTGCAAGTGTTGTTAAGTGAAATTCTTCTAAGGCATGAAACAAGAGGTTAGGTAAAAACGCCTATGTATGGAAAATGAAAGCTGGAGTGGTGAATGCGCCCAAGGTAATTGGAAGTGTTGAGAAGTTCGAAAATAAACTAAGGCGTGTAAAATGAAAGTAGACCCTTCAAAGTGCGCCCACCTCAAGTGTAAAAGGGGTTGCTGGAGAAAAAGCGGCTAACGCATTGAAATGAAAGTGGAGGGGTAGAAATGCGCCCTCACTTGAGAATACCACCCCCTAAATGCGCCCACCATGGAGAGGTTAACGTGAAATATTCTAAGGCAAAAACAAAAGCACCACCCCTCATTTGCGCCCATGGAGGATTGAAGGTTAAAAACGCCTAAGGCAAAAGTGGGAGTTGACAAGGTTAAATGCGCCCAAGGAGTCAAGGGGGTTAAAAAAGAAAGGTTCTAAGGCAAAATCGAAAGTTCAACATCTAAAATGCGCCCAAGTTGAAAGTGAGGACTTAGAAAAAGTTTCTAAGTGTCGAAAACGAAAGTGCCAAGGTAAGAATGCGCCCTTGAAGAGGGATTTTAAATTTTAATTCCTAAGGCATGGAGATTTTTTTTATCAGAGAAAAATTATACCAAGGGAAATACGCCAAGAGAGAAAATGTTAGAAATTTTTTCTAAGTGAGATAGCATTTCACTAGGGAAAAATACGCCCTTGGCATGGAAGGATGATTTGATGAGTTTTAAAATTTTCCAAAGGCAGTTGAAGGTTGACGAATATTTTTCAAGGGGAAGATTTGCTATCGATGAATATTTTCCATGGGTCAAGTGAAAATCAAATGAACCCGTTTAAAATGCACCCATGAGTTAACAGAGTTTGAAAATTAATTTCCTAAGGGAAATTTTAATATTTTCAGAGGAAATTCGTTTTGCCTAGACGGAAGTTAAATCTCAAAGGATGAATTATTTCGAGCAGGCAAATAATTTTTAATCACCCGGAGTTGAACATTTTAATGAGAGAATTTAAAATGTCTAAGGCAAATTTTATGAAATCGAGGATTTAAATGACAGACATTTTAAAAGTTGGAAATAAATTTACAACTCCCACGAAATTTTTCGAGTTGAATTTATTTAAACACTGCGAGATTTTAAAATGGAATTTTAAATCAAGTCAAGTGATTGTTTTTCTCGCGAGTCGTTTAAATCGCCAAGAGTTAACTGGCAGACTAAGAGGAAGGATTCAAATTTTTACAAAGAAGGAATCATTATTAATGGCAACTGCCATAATGACCGGCTGACGACTAGCCCACTACTGCGCTTGAATTAGAAGATTCCGAACGAAGAGAGTGGAAAATTGATGAAGGTGCTAAAAATAGCCCCAGCACTACTTAGCAGGATTCTCCGAGAAGAGTTATTTAAACAATCTCTTCTCTCATTTCTCCTCACATTGTTTCGAAGTTGAAGTTGCTGAAGAAGTTCTTGAGAGATTGAAATATTTTCGAAGTGGTTGAGGAGAGAAATTCTTTGAGAGTTTATTTTATTTCGGAGTGTTGAGTTGCTGAAAGTACGAAGTGCTGGAGAAATTTTCATTTGCCGAGACTTTTTCTTTCGAAAAGCTGAAAGTGTGTTGCTGCAACTTCGAAGTTGAAGGTTGAAGTTGTTTTCCGGAGTTGCTGGAAGATTTATTTGTTGAGGTTGCTGCAGAGTGTTGAGTTGCAGAAATTTATATTGTGCTCGGGATTTATTTCGAAATTGCTGAGTATTGAAGTTGCACGAAAGTTGAAGCTTGCTGCAGATTTTACTTATTCAAGCTGCTAGAAGTTGAAAGTTGCTGAGGTTGACGAAGTCAAGACAAAGGATTTAATTCGCTTTGTGCTGAGAAAGTATCCACATTGCTGAAAGTTGGTAGTTGGCTGCAATTTTCTTCGCCAGTCGGAAGTGCAGTCGTTGAAAGCTTCTTTATAAGCTTGAAGTTTTTTTATACAGTACGAGGTTTGGAGTTAGTAATTTATGCTGAGAGTTTTTATTTTCAAAAAGCTAACTCCACGTTCGCAGCCGTCTCGGAGGTTACTTCATTTTATTTAAAAAAATCTGCAGCCTAACTTATTGCTATTCTATTTTATTTTGCAGATGGCCGGAGCAAAGGATGTTGCAGGAACAAGCAGAGCCGCAGGCAGAGCTGCAAACACTGAAGCAGGCAAGGCTAGCTCATCCCGACAGGCAATGATTAAAAGGCTCGCTAAGCCATTTCTCCCAAAGTCAGCAATAGTTTCAAAGTTGGCGGGATTAAATGACACCAACCTTGGTTCATTTAATCTAAATGCACTCAAATCGAGGATGTTCGGGCTAGGGGGCCATCAACCATCAGTCACGGCACATAATATAATGAAGAGTGGGATCTACGCAGCTGCTAGTTTTCCGCCAGCAATTCAGTGTCCGAGCTAATTATGGAGTGCGCCAATCACTACAAGCCAGAACGTAGGACGATTGTCTCTCCGGATGGTAAACTGCTCGCCAACTTCACACCGGATGCCATCGGAGAGGCATTTGGGATTCCAACTGCTGAGGAGATGTTATACAGGACAAACAAGAGGGCAGATAAGATGTACTCTTCCTCTTTCGAAAGAGTCACTGCAGTCATCAACAGAGTTTGGATGCAGAAGCCGAGGCCACCCCGCACTAAGCTCCCAAAGCAGATAATTGCCGAGGACGTGAAACAAGAATACTGTGATTTGATAATGATGCTGAGCCGGGTGAATGGGAGTGCACAGGCTTACATTTTCGAGCCTTGGATGTTCTACTTCATCGAGATCATCTTGGAAGGAAAAGAGTGTGTCGATTGGGCTAGGATGATTAGCAACCACATCGATGAGCAATTCAGGAGCTTGAAGGTGACGAAGACTTTCTACATGAGCTCATATGTAATTTACATGTTGGCCAGAATGACTAAGTACAGAGGGATTTCGTACAAGGAGCCAATCGGCTGTGCCCCTGGTCAATTCAAAATCCATGAAGCCTGCACACAGCTACATTTAGCTAACATTGCCAACTATAAACGGGCAAATGATGCATTCACAATGCACATTGTGAGGACACTTCAGCAAAGGACGCAGCAGAGAATATCTAAAGAAGCACAAACATTGATTGAGGAATATGGGTATTGGCTCATCCAATTCCCGAAATTCACATATATTAGGCTGCAAGGGTTCACTTCGTATCCGTATCGGTTACCACGATACCCCACTGATCACATAGTAATGCTTGAGGTATCTAGGCAATTGATTGCCTACGATAAGATTCAGAAAAGGAAAAAGAAGGGTGGACTTGATTTCCCTATCACCATGGGAAATTCCATTGAGGTGTGTCCCTCTTTGCAGGCAGCCCGAGAGGCAGAGGACGAGCTGCAATCTTATCATTTGTCATATCACACAGGCAGGCAGGATTTCGATCCTTACAGGAACATCCGGATGATACAGAACGTTGAATACCGGCACAGAGCTCATCTGGAGGACTTCTGGGCAATGCAGTGGATGAGGCCGAGATAAGAAGAAGGATGTTTTCCAGACTTCCTCTCAAGTTGATTAGAGAATGTGAGATTATTCCAGTTCCCAACCAGGTGGAGGAGGATGTCAACGTTATGCAACCCGACTATGGTTCAGTTAGGGATACTCCTGTCCCACCACCTGATTGGTCCGAGCCAGAGATCATGGACTTGGACACGCTTTCTATCCCGGTGATGACTTTTACCAGGACTTGGGTCGATAGACATGTATGCACACTCAAGAGCAAGTCGATCGCCCTTACTTATAGCTTGATGGGTGACCCAAGGCCGTTATCGGTTAAAAAGGGGAAACAAATTGCTCAGACATCGAGGGCACAAGTGGAAGTGCCGACCCAACCGATACCGTTGAGGATAGAACAAGCATCACCCGTGCACTCACAAACTCAGTCTTCGAGTTTGAGAGTGGTTTCATTATTTGCCGATCAGAGGGCAGGATTAGAGGAAGAGCGGGGACTTGAGGAGGTAGATCAGCCCAACGCCCGGGAATCAGCTAGTGTCAGTCTATCCAGGGGCGGCCAACAGGAGGAGGAAGAGGAAACAATGGCCGACACCCATTTTCAGCAGATGTTGGACACGGCTTTGGAAGAAGAGGAAAACACAGAACAGGGGACCCAAGGGTCGGGAGATACCTAGCTTATAGAGGAGGATGAACCTGAGCAAACCAGTGCAAGAAGAGAGGAAGTGCACGAGATGGAGGCAACAGAAGAACAGCCCTTTGTCATTTGTAATCCACAGCAGACAGTGCCTGATTGGCTTTCCGACAGAATGAGGAGAGAACCCGAGGATGATACGGATCCGGCCATTGAGATGGAGGAGTTCCTTAGGAGGATCAGTGCGCCACCAGAGAAGAAAAGGGCCCGAAAGTTTTCAAAGATCTCGACCGACGAGTCAGGCTCTCGCACGCTTCAGGTGGCTATTCCGAGGGAAGATTGTGATCGAACCGAGGAGAGGCCTGAAAATTATGTGATCACCACAGTAGAGTTGGGTCGTCCTACGGGAGCCCAAGTTATCGAGGAGTTCGATAACTCCTATCAGGCATTGAAGGATCAGTTGCTCCGCACGGAGGGGAAGTATAAGAAATTGAAGAAGGAGCACAAAACTTTGATAGGATACGTACAAAATCTAGCACATCCAGGTGAACCAGCAAACCCAGCAGTGGAACGTCCATCAGAGCTTCCGAAGGAGTCAGCTGTTGCCTTAGAGGATTTGAAGAAAATGGAAACGGAGGCAGACAAGTGGGTTAGCCGTGTTCATACTGAGACAGGGAAATTCATGGAGGACCTCGCCGATGCTTATCGACAGGCCTCAAGTATTTTGGCACGGATGGATATAGTAGATCAGGCCTGGGGTGATACTCGCATCTATCAAACGAAGACTGTACTTCGTTTGGGGGCTTTGATGCATATACCTCTAGAAACCTTGGTGGATGGAGGTGTAATTCAGAGAGGTGATAGGTATGATTTCACCAGTTGGTACTCCTCGGTGGTCACAGGCCGTGGATTTCACGACGCAGCAAGGGCAGATTCAGCTAAAGTGAGGAAAGCAATGGGCAACATCTTGGGGGGAGTCCTCAATACATTAGAAGCCATATTTGCTAGAAAGTTGGTCCCAGAGGAGATAACTGCTGATGGCTTGAAAAGTAGACTGCCTCCATTCTTCTCAGCTGCGAGGTCACTTGTCCTGGATGACTTTGAGAATGTCTCCACATTCTCTAGTATAATTCAGCATACCCAGGACGCCTTAGTGACATGGAGAAAATCTTACACCAGATACGGACAGACGGTAGCAGTCTTGGAGTTCCAGCTCAACCATATTCCACCGATCTCTACACAGGAGGTTGAAGCAGTATTGGCCCGGTTGATCGAGTTTGCTATCCGGGAGAAGGCCAGTGGGAACGCGCTGCTTGATGAGGATCTTCTTGATGATGGTAGTGGGCATTAATTGCTCATTATGATTCCTGCAGGGGAGTGGAGAATATTCTGTGCATTCATTGCCCACTCCTCTCTGTGGCGGTTTTTAGGGCAGAAACCCTAATCAGGGCATAGGTGGCTCGATCTGAGCCCTTCATTGTAATTTGATCTGAACCGTCCACTGAATTGGACTTATTATAAAAGGGGCATCCCCCCTCATTTGTAAATTATTAGAGATTAGATCAAGAGTTGAATCAGAGCTAGAGAGTAGAAGGCATTTAGCTTTGAAGTTAGCTTTAGATTGAGGAGGGAAGAAAACTTTCCTTTGAAAGTTTTGTAAAAGGTTGTTGTGAACACTTTTCATAATATAAAGAGTTTCATTGCTTGGTGATTTCTTCTTTGTTATGAGTAGCTAGCAAGGCCATTTCGTCTTTCCAATTCAAGGTAGATAGAGTAAAGTAGATTTCTATTTCATGCAAGTAGTTGTTAATTGTGGAGTGTGGCGTTGTGATTTAAGCATATCTTCTTTCATCCATACCACTAGCGGGCTTACTGATGGTAAGTTCGCCTTGCGTGGTCAACTGGAGTATCAGCACTTAACTTCGATTATGGTTCATATGTTTGTATGCGTCGTATTGACGGTATGAACATGTTGCGTCATAGTTTGAACACTTTTCTCATCCTTTGAAGATTGCACCAACTTTGTCGGAGTTGTTCGAAAGGAGACAAAGCAAAGTTTGGTTTGAAGATTGTTTAAGTCGATCCTCGTCCTCCACCCTTTAGAAGTAGATTTGTAGAATCCCTATCCCTATCCCCTTTAAATTCTGCATTTTCCGAGTCAGTCTAGATACCAGAACATATTGCCAAATCATTCATGTCCTAATTGCTTCACAAAGTCGAACAACTACGTAAGTCCCCTTGAAATAACCAGCAAAACACATCAACCAACTGAGTCTATTAGCGATAAAAGGAACCTTGGAGTCGAACACATGAACTTTCAAGCAATCTTAGCATGTGGGACACTTTGATCAAGAGAGAATAGAGTGACCGTTGGGCAACTTTATTCTGTGCTGGCGCTGTCATAAAAAGCACGTCAACAGGCTCCCCCTTTGCTAACTAATTTAAACTAATATGGGTGAAACGACAATCTTTCCTCTTATTTTAGGAATGATTACACTCTTTTCTCTTCACAGAAAAGTGATTATGACTTTAAAGAAAACTTTTACAACAACTTGAAATGAAATTGAGAGAGAGGAAATGAAGTTTCCTGAAAGCACAAAGACTTTTGTCACCTCCTCCGGGACGAGAAAAACAATCCCCAAGCACAAAGTTTTCACAATTAGAAATCCTATCTACCCTTTTAGAATGATATTATAATGTGACTCATAACAGCACAAAGTCTGTAAATATAGTGCACTTGCAAGTCACAACTCCTAACCGTAAATCAATCTAATTCAATCCTTCAAACTTGTAGCACAAAGACTGCAAGAAATTAGACCAAAGTCTTTCTACAATAGCTCCACAACTTCACAAGAAGAACTCAGAAAAATAGACTACTATGACATAAGAACACAGTAATAACATGCAACAAAACTCAACACAAAGTTTGAAATCTTTAATGCCTTCCTTAAATCACTTGGAAATCAAGTTTACACATACAAAGCACAAAGTCTCTTTGCTGTAAGTTTCTGCAGAGTTTTCTCTATTGCCCAAAAGATATCTATTACAAATTTACAATAGACCCCCTCAAGTATTTATAGGAGAGAGGCCTTGAGAAAAAGGTGGGAGGATCTCAGCAAACATGAAAAATTCTCTCAACTACTAACTAACTGCAATTGACTTATTCAAAATTACAATCCAAATTGTGATTTGTCTTGCAAGGTTTTACATGTAATTACATTTTTCAAAAATGCAAGAGAAATGAAATCTTGCAATTGCAAAACTTGTTTTTACACATAATTTGTCGAAAGTAAACTAACATAAACATTTTCACTCCATCACATTCCTAGCTTTGAAAGATTGAAACTTGCTGATAATTCCCTGCAACTCATCAGGATCAGAGCCAAGCATGTTCCTGGCAACGACAACAGTCTTTAGGATTACATCATAGTATCTTACTATTGCCTCTCTATGTTCTTCAAAAGCAACTTGCATCTTATCAAAGATCATCCGGTGATTAACAAATTTATGGATTGTATCCAAAGTGAACTGATCTGAATTTAGCTGCTGGTGAAGATTTATGGTTATCTGAGAAACAACATCACTGCCTGCAAGCAATTCTCCTTCATGACTTAGAACTTTGCAAGGCATTTTCTCAAAGTCAGAAAGTATGTCCTGCTCAACTTCAGCACTCATCTCAAGCATAGCCTGAACATCTTTGATGAGATCTTGAACAACTAATGACTTATTTGTCATAAGTTCCTCAAACTCTATATATTTTTCCCTTTTTGAAATCACTGAATTGTTGCATAGAATTTCCAGCTTGACTTGATCCATCTCATGCCAGATTTTTAAATCTTTCTCAAGAGAATCCAGACTTTGCTTAAAGGCTTCCAAAGTTTGATTCATCTTAAATCTTGCTACCTTGACAGTACTCAAAATCTGCAATGTCTTTTCGATCACTGGTATTGTTGACGTGTGTTTTATGACAATGCCAGCACAGAATAAAATGTCCAACGGTCACTCTATTCTCTCTTGATCAAAGTGTTCCGCATGCTAAGATTGCGTGAAAGTTCATGCGTTCAACTCCAAGGTTACTTTTATTGCGAATAGACTCAGTTGGTTGATGTGAATATGCTGGGTATTCCAAGGGGACTTACGTAATTGTTTGATTTTATTTGCCAAGCAGATGAAAGGTTTTGACTATGATGCTCTGGTATTTGAACGGACCGGGAAATACTAAATTTAAAGGAGGTAGGGGTAGGAATTCTACTATCTATTTCTAAGGGTGGAATGTAAGGACTAGCTTTAACAATCTTCAAACCGAACTTTGTTTCGTCTCCCCTTCGGACAACTCTGACAAAGCTGGTGCAATCTTCAAAGGATGGATAAGATGTTCAAATTGAGATTCACCATGCGCACCCCTTCACAACGAAGCAAGTGGGCACACTAATCACAATCGAAGTTAAGCGCTGAGATTCCAGTTGACAACGCAGGGGGCAGACTTACCATCAGCAAGTCCGCCAGTGGTATGGATACGGGAAGATATGCTCAAACCAATGTCACATTCCACAATTAACACTACTTGCATGAAAACAAAAGCTACTTTACTCTACTCTATTCGAATTGGAAAGACGAAAAGATCTCGTCAACTGCCCACAACACAAAATGAAGTCACCAATCAATGAAATCCTTATATCATGAGAGTCTTACACAACAATCTTTTACAAAAACTTTCAAAGGGAAAGTCTTTCTTTCCTTTCCAACTAAGCTAACTCCTAGCTCTACTTTAACTTCTATCTAGCTCAACTCTATCTCTGATTTCTGTCTAACTCTGATATCTTCTAACTATTTTACAAATGAGGGGGGATACCCCTTTTATATCTAGCCCAGTCCAGTGGACGGCTTAGATCGAAATAGAATGGAAGGCTCAAATCGAGCCACCTAAGCCCTGATTAGGGTTTCAGCCCTAAAAACCGCTACTGAGAGGAGTGGGGCAATGAATGCGCCCTCCACTCCTCATCAATGAACCACTAACTGCCATCAATGTATGTTGTCTCCCTCCAGAAGGTCATCGTCCAGAAGGGCGTTTCCTTTCTCCTTCTGGCTAGTTGCAAATCTGATGAACCTGGCCAATACTGCCTCAACTTCCCGATCCAAAATGGGAGGAATGTGATCCAACTGAAATTCTAAAACTGTAACTGTTTGCCCATGTCGGGCACATGATTTCTTCCAGGCAACAAGGGTGTCCTGGGTGTTCTGTATGATATTGGAGAATGTAGCAGTGTTCTCGAAATCATCCTGCATGAAGGTCTTCACCTTCGAAAAGAATGGCGTCAATCTGTTCTTCAATCCATCTGCAGTTACCTCTTCAGAAGTCAACCTCTTGACAAAGATTGTCTCCAATGTGTTGAGAATTCCATCTAGGATGTTCGTCATGGCCTTTTTGACCCTGACAGAATCCGTCTGTGATGCATCGTAGAATCCCCGACCTGTGACTACTGAAGAGTACCATCCGGCGAAGTCGTATCTATCCCCCTGCTGAATAACACCTCCCTCAATCAAAGTCTGTTGAGGTATGCCCATCAAAGCCCCTAAACGGAGAACAACTCTCGTCTGATAGATACGCGCCTCACCCCAAGCATGGTTAACTGCATCCACCCTTGCCATAATATCGGAGGCTTGCCGATAGGCATGTGCAAGATTCTTCATAAACTTCCTTGTTTCTGCATAGACACTGGCAACCCATTTGTCTGCCTGCTGTGCCATTCTCTTCAAATCCTCTAACCCACTGATTGACTCTCTGGAAAATTCAGCTGGAAGTTGAATTGCTAGATTCTCTTGCCCACAAGGACGGGACAAGTGCTGCACATAGCCAATCAGTGTCTTGTGCTCTACCTTCAATTTCTTATATTTGCCCTCAACATAGGAAAATCTATCCCTGAGTGCTCGATAGGAATTATCGCACTCCTCTACTACTTGTGCTCCAGTAGGGTGGCCAAGTTCTATAGTTGTAACAACATAATTTTCAAGAATGGCCTCATCCCGATCACACTCTACCCGAGGCGCTGCCACATGTAAAGTTCGAGACCCATCCTCATCTGTGGATATTTTAGAGAACTTCCTAGCCTTTTTCTTTGCTGGAGGTGCACTGATCCTCTGTAATAATTCCTCCATCTCAGCTGCGGGATCGGTCTCATCCACAGGATCACGCCTCATTCTATCCCTTAGCCATTCTAGTACCTCCTATCGTGTGTCTGATATAATAAAAGGTTGTTCCACCTCGGCCTCTACCTCGTGAACTTCATTTCTGTCTTTGCTTTGGCGAGGCTCATCATTATCAATGGGCTCAGTGTCTCTTGAGTTCTGGGCATCCTGATCGGAAGTAGCATCATCCTCGAGAACTGCCTCAATCTCCTGCTGAAACTGAGTATCAGTAGCCATCCCCTCATCTGTCTCTTGCTGATTTTCTTGCTGATTATCTTCTTGGGGCATGTTGATGCTTTGGCCCACTAATTCCCTACGAGGTGGCTGACTTGCCACTTGCACTGTCTGCTCTACATCCAATCTCTCCCTCTGATCAACAAACAATGACACCTCCTGTAAGCTTGGAGAATGTGCCCGAGATGGCGTATGCAAGGACTCCTCAACTACCACAGGCTCAGGTCGAACTGGCTCCTTTCTTCTAGGCTTTGGGGTTGGATTACTCCGTCTCCTCTGATTAGTTGTCAGTAATCTGTTGTCTCCCATCAAATTGTATGTGAGGGGAATTAAGCTTCCCTTGATTCAGCTGACATGCCTCTCTACCCAACTCCGTGTAAATGTCAAGACTGGGATACAAAGTGTATCCAAGTCGGTGATCTCTGGCTCCGACCAATCTGGGAGTGGTAGGGGCGTATCTCTCACTGTTTCGTAGTCAGCCTGTACTACGTTTATGTCTTCCTCAATCTGATCTGGTACTGGGACAATCTCACACTCTCTAACCATCACCAACGGTATCCAAGAGAACATTCTTTTCCTAACCTCGATCTCATCCACTGCACTGGCCCAAAAGTCCTCGATCTGTGCCTTGTGCCTAAACTCTTTTGTCAATATCCATCTGATGTTCCTGTGGGGATCGTAGTAGTGCCTGTTGGTGTGATAGGAAAGGTGAAAGAATTGGAGCTCCGCTACCGCCTCCCTTGCTGCTTGCAGTGATGGGCAGATTTCATCTAAATTCCCCATGGTAATTGGGAATCCAAGTCCACCTTTCTTCTTCTTCTGAATCTTATCATAGGCAATCAGTTGCCTAGATACTTCCAGCATCACTATCCTGTTTGTGGGATACCGAGGCAATCTGTAAGGATAGGAGGAAAATCCTTGCAGCCTTATGTAGGTGAACTTTGGAAATTGGATAAACCAACATCCGAATTTCTCGATCATTTTCTGTGCTTCCCTGGATATTCTGTGATGGGTTCTTTGCTGTAAGGTCCTCATGATATGCATCGTGAAGACGTCGTTGACCCTTTTGTAATTAGTTGTGCTTGTCAAATGCAACTGTGGACAAGCCTCATGTATTTTAAACTGATGGGAACCACATCCAATTGGTTCCTTGTAGGAGATCCTGTTGACGTGTTTTTTGTGACCACACCAACACAAAATAAAATGTCCAACGGTCACTCTATTCTCTCTTGATCAAAGTGTTCCGCATGCTAAGATTGCGTGAAAGTTCATGCGTTCGACTCCAAGGTTCCTTTAATGCGAATAGACTCAGTTGGTTGATGTGAATATGTTGGTTATTTCAAGGGGACTTACGTGAGTTGATCATTCAGAAGAAAGGATTCTCAAATTTCAGGAGATTTGTCGATGACGCTCAGGTTCTTAAACTAACCGGATAATGCTGAATATAAAAGGATATAAGGATTAGAGATGCTACCATCTACTCCTAAAGGGTGGAGGACGAGGATCGGCTTAAACAATCTTCAGACCAGACTTTGCTTCGCCTCCCTTCGGACAACCTCTACGAAGTCGGTGCAATCTTCAAAGGATGATAAAAAATATTCAAATTGTGATTCAACATGTGCACTCCATCACAACGATGCAAATGAACACACAAATCACAACCGAAGTTAGGTACTGATATTCCAGTCGACCACGCAGGGCAGACTTACCATCAGCAAGCCCGCTAGTGGTATGGATGAAAGAAGATATGCTCAAACCAAAGCGCCACACTCCACAATTAACAACTACTTGCATAAAATAAAGTCTACTCTACCCTATCAATCTGAATTGGAAAGACAAAAAAGCCTTGCTAGCTATTCACAATAAAAGATAGAACCACCATGCAATGATAAACCTTTGTATTATGAAAAGTGTTCACAACAACCATTTACAAAACTTTCAAAGGGAAAGTTTTCCTTCCTTTTCAAACTAAGCTATCTTCTAAGCTAACCCTCTAACTATTCTAACTTCTATTTTCTCTACTCTCTGATTTCTTGATCTAATCTAACATCTACATCTAATAGATTACAAATGAGGGGGGATGCCCCTTTTATAGTTGGCCCAGTCCAGCGGACGGTTTATATTGAATTACAATGAAGGGCTCAGATCGAGCCACATATGCCCTAATTAGGGTTTTTGCCCTAAAAACCGCCATAGAGAAGAGTGGGGAAATAAATGAACAAAATATTCTCCACTCCCTTGCAAGAACCACTATGAGCAATTAATGCCCACTATCTTCTTCTAGAAGATTCTCGTCCAGAAACGCATTCCCACTGTTCTTCTCTACCAATTCTGTTGCGTTAGGAGGAGGCAACAACACTTGGTTCAAATCCTCCTTGCAAAAAGCTCTTCTGCATTAATTCTTCTTGTTGCTTTCATTCCTAGATGCATTTCCTTCCTATAGCTTTCACATTTCTCTTGCCCATTGCCTTGGGCGCATTTGCCTCTTTTGCATCACATTCTTAGGGTCTTAGCCAAATCTTCACTGTCGTTTCTTCTTTCCAAAGTTGCAACGGTTTCTAGCTTCATCAAGTCCTCATGCCTTGGCTTCAACGTTCATCCTGCAAAACAAAAGAAGAGCATCAAAACACTTTATAATCTAAATTCACTTTACTTACCCAATTTCCATGTTTTGACCGCTTGATCTCCAGATCTTGATAGAGTTCACCATTTCCAGCAAACTTTTATAACTCTTCAACATCTGAATGCTTGATGTTCTAGCTTCATTCCATCTTCAAATTCTCCTATGCCTTGAACAAATTTCATCTCCACCCTGTGAGTGTATTTGACCCCCTGTTGCTTTATTTTACCATGCCTTAGAAAATTTATCCTTCGGAGCCTTAGGAAATTTGTTAAACGAGTGCCAGGCTAAAATCTTTGTCGAAACAACACGAGCAAGGTGTAGAAGAACCTTAAATCATCTCCCGGTGGCAAATGTCTAATACCCAGAAGAAATTTCCCCTCTGAAATCATAATTTCCATGTGTATCCAGACGAAGGGGTAAGTTTAATTTTTATTATTTTTGAAAAATAATAAAAATTACTAATGTTTATTCCATTTTCATTCTTTAGGAATTCCACGCCTGTAATCTCCATTTTTCCTACCTTAGTATTTTCTTGATTTTCCTGAAGAATTTTCTTTGCTTTCAGGTGCATTTGATCTTGTCTCTGGAGGTTTTAACTTTTAACAATACCTCCCTCCTTAGGCGTATTTCTGACTTTGCCTTAGAAATGCCTTAGAGAATTTTCTCTTTTTAAAATTTTGCTAACTTACCTTGGGCGCTCTTCATTTTACCTCCACTATCTAGATATTTCCCACGCCAAGGCCTCCATCCCACCTTGCCACCTTGAGGGCGCATTTAGCTAGGCAAGCTTCAATTTTAATGCCTTAGGCATTTTTCCTATCATCTATCAATCTCCCCAAGGTTTGGGCGTATTTTGCGTAGGGAGTTTTCATCTCTTTGCCTTAGAAAATATTTGAAGTCATCTTGTTTCACCTTGAGGGCGCAAATTTCCATGTCCCCTTTCATTTCATGGGCACATTTCACCTTCGGAGATTTCATTCTCTAAAGCGGGCGCATTTAGGCATGTCTACTTTTACTTTCATACTTGGAATATTTTCACATCATTTCTTGGCAACTTTGGGCGAATTTTAGCTGGGTGGCTTTTGTTTTTGCCTTAGAAAATTTTCGGCCTTCTACTCACCTTTGCTGGGCGCATTTCCACCTTTGAGCTTTCATTTTTTTTTTGTGACTTAGAATACTTTCAACTCTCACTTCCCTCATGGGCGCATATAGAAGGGTATGCCGCCATTTTCATGACTTAGATAATTTCTAAGTCCCACTCTCCTCATTCTTGGCGCATCCAGCATGTGGCATTCTCATTTGTAATGCCTTAGGCGTTTTTACTCTTTCAGCAACCTTGGGCGCATTTCCACATGCAAGCTTCCATTTTGTGACTTAGAAAATTTCCATGCCTTAGAATTTTTTTTATGACTTTCCTCTATGACCTAGGCGCATTTGAGGGGGTGAGGAGGAATTTGCAAACACATAGAGACTTGTTTAAACATCTTCCATGTTGAAGGCGCATTTCACCCTTGATGCCTTCGTTTTCTTGCTTTAGAAATTTTCTTTGAAGTCTCCATATAGGCTGCTTGAAGTGGGCGCATTTTGCCTAGGGAGCTTTCATTTGTGCCTTAGAAACTTTTTCAAACACCTCAACTTACCTTGGGTGCATTTGGAGGGTCAAGCTTCCATTTTAAACTTAGAAACTTTTTCAAACTTCTTGCCTCTCGTCTTGGATGCATTTTGACCCATGCACTTCTATTCTTCAAGACTTAGAAAATTTTCTAAGACTCATGCTTACCTTGGGCGCATTTGAGAGGGTCAACTTCCAGTTTTCAATCCCTTAGAATTTTTTATCACCATCTCTTCAAGACAGGGCGCATTTAGGGGTGGCTACTTCTGTTTCATACTTAGAAAATTTTCAAGCTATCATCCTTGATGTGGGCGCATTTCCACTAGCATGCTTCCATTTTGAGTTGAGGGCGCCTTCATATGATGGAGCTTTTGTTTTATACTTAGAATATTTTGACCTCTTTAGCCTGCCTTCACATTCTATTTTTAGTAAGTCTCTACTATTTTGACCTCCACAACTCCGTCTGTCATGCATTTTACACCATGTGACCTCCTTTGCTTGGTAGACTCGTTTTCGCCTGTCCTACATGCCAACTTGCTATTTATAGCCACCTGCTATTTATAGTAAGCCCTTGACTTTCTGACTTCCACTACTCCGTTTGACTTGAATTTTTCACCAAGTGGTCCTCATCACTTGATGAACCTGTTCACACCTGCCCCTCGTGTTGACCTGCTATTTATAGCCCTGTTCTGGAGACGACTTACTATAAATAGTAAGTGCCCGGATTATGCCCAAATTTTACCAGTAGATTGCCTGAAGGATGCTGATCGCAGTGGGATACCTTCGTTTCTCGAAATTCTGGCCTTTTACCCTACTTTTTAGGCATCGAAGATGGAAACCCTAATCTGACTTGCATGTGGCTCAAATGACCTTAGTTTGACTTGATTTTTGTCGCCTGCTGCTCTGCTCGTGAAACTGAAGTGTCGGGGAGCTGCTGGAGCGAACCTGCTAAAAATAGTAAGTGTCCGGAAAGTGGTCAACCGGATGTCAGATGAATTTGCATGTCACAGCGCCCGTGGGATCTCAAAAAACCCAGAAAAACCCAGAAAACTGGTCGACATGCGGGCACTGGCTAAAAATAGTAAGTCCCTAAAAAGTGATCCATTCTGTTTGCATGTCACACCACTGCGAAGCTTTCGAAAAACCCATAAGAAATATCCTGACATGCACTGAAAATCCCTACATGCAAACCCTAAAAATTGCCTCGGAAGGCTGTACTGTTGAAAGTCACCATCTCGATTTGCATGTTATACCATCGCAAAGGTCTCGAGAAACCCAGAAACATTCCCCAATCATGTATTGGAGAATCATATGTTTAAACCCTGAAAATAGCTCGTGAAGCCAGAACTGCTAAAAATAGCCAGTTGTCTGAATCAGCTCAAATTTCATGTGTAGGCTCTTGGAAGCTGCCTGAATGTGTTGAAGTAGTTAGAATCCCGAAATCCTGATGAAAAGCTCACAAATTGAACACTTACTAAAAATAGTAAGTCGTCAGAACATGATGAAAATTCAGTGGGAGCCTGTTGGAAGCCTTCTGAAAGCAATGTTAAGCTTAGCTGTCAATTTATCAACTTGATTTAATCTTAATCCAGCCTGAAGAACAAAACCCTGACTTCACAGATTCACTTCAGTCTTAGCCAAAATTTCGAATTAGGTCAAAGAACGGGGACATCCCTGGAAGGACAAAAGATCAGAGAGAGACGAAAAACAAAAGCCAAAAGACCAGAATGGAGCAAAAATTGGGGGTCCCCATTTGAATGGGGCGGTGTGTGAAAAAGGTCACAACAGATCCCTCTATACTTTGTCATGCGAGCCAGCATATAGACAAGGTAAGAGCTCATATAAAACTTTTTCGTTCTCCTCACCCCACGGAGCTACTCATGAATGCAGTCACTAATCAATAGTGCCCAGTCCATGTGATCTTTGCCCTCTAGTACCAAGTTGACGAAATAAAACATCCAAGGTTCAAAGATGAACGCTTGGGGGCATCCTCCAACTTTGCTCAACATCATAATCAGATCACCAAACTCTTGCCTCAAATCTTCTGAGACTATTTGTTTGGGCAATTTTGTACGAGTTGGCTTGGGTTTTATCATCCACCTAGTATTTATCAAATCAGCACACCGATCTGTTGTAGATGAATACATTCTTTCAACCCTCTCTTTTGTCTTGTAGATCATCTTCTCATGCACTGGAATCCCAAACGCCTCTCCGATTGCCTCCGGTGTCAGGTTAGCCAATACCTTTCCATCTGGCAAAGTGACTGTCCTCTCTTCTGCATTATAGTGGTGGGCGCATTCCATGATGAGCTCTGGGCACCGGATAGCTGGCGGAAAGTTGGCAGCTACATACAGTCCACTTCTGACAATACTGTGCGAAGTCACTGATGGGTGATGGCCTCCAGTCCCCATTATCCTTCTTCTGAATGCCTCCAGGTTGAACGAGCCTAAATTTGTGTCAGCCAGCTTGCCTAGCTTTGATGAGAAATTTGACCCTGGCAGGAAGGACTTGCTTAATTTCTTGATCACTGCTTGTCTGGATTCGGTGTGGTTGTTCCTGCCTGCAGCTTTTCTGCTTGATTTGGCCATTCTGCAAAAAGGCAAGGTAGTTAGAAAACAAGATTCTAAAATAATAAATAATCAGTGTTGAGGGTGTCAGCAGATTTTCAAATAAAAAGGCTGCAACATTTCTGCCATTTCCAACTGCAAACCTCAACTGTCTTGTTCGTTTCAATGTTCTCACTTCAACTGCGAAATTTGTGTACTTGCAGCAGTTATGAAACTTCTTCAAACTCGTACTTCTCCTCTAAAAAAAAAAAGTATTTTCAGCAACTTATAGATGTCCTCACAAGTTCGAACTTTCAGCAATCGCAGCCCCTTTCAACTTCAGATTTCTCAGCAACTTCAAAAAATGTCCAGACTTAACCTCGTTTATCTCAGCAGTCGAATGAAACTTCTCCACAAAGTCGTACCTTCTCAGCAACTGCAGCAACTGAGAACTAGGAAGTTCGCACCTCTCAGCAACTACAACTTCAGCAGCTTCACACTTCACAAATTCGAACTCCTCCAGCAGCTTGAGAATATTTTACTTCTCTGCAAACTCGTATTTCAACTTCAGCAAATGCTCTGCATTCAACAACCTGTGAGGAGAATGAAGAAGACTCAAAATATTATAGCCAGGTCGAATTCCTGCAGAGGCTATACTTAGCACATTTTCGAATTCCACTTTCCCTCTCTTTTCCAGTCGTAACACTTGTCATCTGAGGCATCGGAATCTCAAGTTTCTAGAATCATGAATTCATCATCTCTGCACAGGCCTGCCTCATCGCATTTGATTCTTTAAAATATTATATCACTCACTCCTTGGACAATTTTGAATTATTTGGCTAAGTCATTTTATCTCATCCCTGCATCGGCGAAATTATCCAGCTCAAACTTCTAGCGAAATACTTCTCATTCATTTTATTTGTTTGCCTTAGAGAAATTCTTTAACTTTGCCTTAGGAATTTTATCAAAATAGGCACTGGGCAAAATATCCACCGAAACGATATGAGCGAGGTGTGGAGTAAGTTTGAATCATCTTTGGATTGCAAACGTTCAATACCCAGAAGAAAAATCTTTTCAAAATCCATCGTTTTCATGTGTATCCGGACGAAGGGGTACTTTTAATTTTTATTATTTAAAAATAATAAAAATGGCTAAGGTTTATTTTTCCTCACCTCCGGATGTCTTCCATGCCTGTAACCTCAAGTTTCTTGGCCTTGGCAAATTTTCTTTGATTTTTCCCTCTCTCTGAAGACTTTTTACTCTGGAAATTTTAGCATTACCTGTAGGCGTATTTTTTTATTTTCTCTTTAGAAAATGCCTTAGGAATTTATTTTAAAATTTAAATTTTATCATCTTACCCTCTGAAGGGCGCATTTAGCATGCCATGCTTCCATTCTATTCCTTAGGCAATTCCACGCCTATACTTCCTTTCTCATACTTAGCAATTTTCATTTCCAAGTCCCCACTCACTTGGGCGCATTTCACATGGTGAGGAGGAAAATTCCAACCCTTAGCCTTTAAAAAATCATGCCACCCTTAGTATTACCTTGCCTTTAGCACATGGTGACCCTTCACCTTCCTTGAGCGCACTTCACATGGTGGACTTCCATTCCCAAGCGCATTTCACATGGTGAGGAGGAAACTTCTTTACCTTGGCGCTTTTCCCTTTTACCTTGTTACCTTATTACCTTAGGCGCATTTGCCATAGGGAAGGGGAACTTGTGGGCGCATTTGCCTTGGGTAGGAGGAATTTCCCACGCCTTTTATGACTCTTCACCTTCCTTGAGTGCATTTTGACTAGGCAACTTCCATTTCCAAGCGCCTTTCACATATGCAAAGGAAAGCGCCACTACCTAGTGACCTTTCATCTCCCTTGGGCGCATTTAGCCTATGCAACTTCCATTCTTGGGCGCATTTGAGGGTGTTAGAAAGAATTTTGCCCATATCTAGTGGCTCTTCACCTTCCTTGAGCGCATTTTGACTATGTAGAGGGAAACTTCCTTGCCTTAGGCACATTTAGCCTATGCAACCTCTAACTTTGGGTGCATTTGAGGGGTCCTCAAGGAATTTTCATGCCTTAGTGAAATTTATCATGCCTTTGCCTCATGTGGGCGCATTTGACCTTTGCTACTTCCATTTTATCCTTGAAGGCACATTTTAGGGCGTGTGAAGGAAATTCCACACTTAGAACATTTTTCCCTACCTTAGGCGCATTTGATGTATCTTCATGCCAGTCATCACTTATACACCTTCAATGCCCTAGCCATGCCTTGGCTTTCCACTTTTAGCAAATTAGGGTTTCCATGTGTTTCATCCTGTTCTGAGCTGGAGCAAGCGTGGTTGTGCCTCCACTTGGCCTTTTGCCACCTTGTTCATACCTTATCTGGCACAGTCCTGCTATTTATAGCCGTGCCCTGACTTACTAAAAATAGTAAGTTCTTCGATTTCACTGAAATTTTGCCAGTAGGTTGCTTGGATGATGCTGATATCGGTGGGGTACTTCATTCTGACAATTTCTAGATTTTACCCCCTATAAAAGTGGAAACCCTAATTGACTTGCATGTATCCCGGATGGTCTCCGTTTGGCTTCGTTTCTTCTGCATGTCGCTTCGTACGCTGAACTGAAGTGTTGGGTAACTGCTGGGCTGAAGCTGCTATTTGTAGTAAGTGTCCAGAAAGTGGTCCATCGGATGTCGGATGAGTTTGCATGTCACAGTGCCCGTGGGATCTCAAAAAACCCAGAAAAACCTAGAAAACTGGTCCACGTTCCGACACTGGCTAAAAATAGTAAGTCCCTTAAAAATGACTCATTCCGTTTGCATGTCATACCACTGCGAAGCTCTCGCAAAACCCATATGGAATATCCGGACATGCACTGAAAACCACTGCATGCAAACCCTAAAAATAGCCTTTGAATGCTGTACTCTGAAAGTCCTCATCTCGGTTTGCATGTTATACCGTTGCGAAGGTCTTGAAAAACCCAGATCCATTCTCCAATCATGCATTGGAGAATCGTATGTTTAAATCCTGAAAATGGCATCCAAAGGCTGAACTGCTAAAAATAGCCAGTTGTCTGAATCTGTTCAAATTTCACGTGTGGGTGCTTTGAAGCTGGCTGAATGTGCTGAAGTAATTAGAATCCCAAAATCCTGAGGAAAAGACCTCAGATTAGGTACTTACTAAAAATAGTAAGTTGTCTGATTTTAGTAGGATTTCAGTGGGATCCTGCCTTGAGCTTCTTGATTGCACTGCTGCACTTAGATTTCACCTTGATAATTTAATTTGACTTGAAACAAGCCTAAAGGATGGAAACCCTAATTTCGTAGACTTGACAATCATTTCAATCTAGGTCAAAAGACGGGACATCCCCGGAAGGACAAAAGATCAGAGACAGAGAGACGCAAAGCCAAAAGACCAGAATGGAGCAAAAATTAGGGGGTCCCCATCTTGGATGGGATGATGTGTGAAAAAGGTCACAATAGGTATGCCTTGGTCAATTAGTTGAGCTGTCCAAGAATCAACTGCTTTAGCTTTATGTGCAATTCTTTCTAATTGCCTGACTGATTCTTTAGGGGTAAATGAAGATAGTGAATCAACCATTTCTGATGATTTAGTAATGCTTTGAATAACTGAAACCAGTTGGCCATTCTCTTCTTTTAGCTTCATTGTAGCTTTGTGCCAACACTATGATTGAACTCTGAGCATCTTGCATCATATTGGCTAGAAGTTCATTGTAGCTTTGTGCCAACACTGTGACTGAACTCTGAGCATCTTGCATCATATTGGCATGAGTTTGCTTGCCTAATTCGACTCTAGTGAATCTGTAATCAGACACCTGCATATCTTCATGTGGTTTGTCTATGAGAGGTTCTGCTATTTCAGGATATTTCATCTTATTGCTGTCAACAAACACCTGCGAGACTGTCTTAGCTTTCTTTGCAACCCTTGGTTTGGATTTCTTCAATTTCTAGAAATCAAACACATCAGGAGAAATTGCTTGTTTCTTCCTCTTTGGAGCAACTGAGTTCAACCACGAAGGAAGATCCAAGGTTCTCACATCTGAAACAACAACTGTAGTTTGTGTAGAAATGGATTCATTTTGTGACACAGCTGAAATTCTAGGAGGTGCCTTAGTTTGGATAGCAACAATAGTCTACTCAGAAGACAAATTGCGACTAGGATCAGCCATAAAACATTCAAAACTTGCTGCTGATGTATCTATCTCTGGGAGAGTTATTTTTGATATCACAGGAAAGAATGGATTTGTATCAAATACGTTCTCCAAATTGTCATGCAAGCTTGTCACAGGTGTATTCATTATTGATGTAGTTGAGGAACGATGAATAGCTTCTGAAGGTGCGATGGAAGAAACAAACACTGTAGAGAAAGAATCAACCTCTTTTCCCTTTAGTGTTACTTTCTCCAATGGTTTTTCAACAGCCTGGCTAACCCTCAACTTAATCCTGGTTCCTGAAGAGGAAGCTCCTTCTTTTGACTTGTCCCTAACCTCTGATTTCAATCCTTTAGGCCCAGCTAAATCATCCTCAACTTCGACTCTAATTTTAATAGTCTTAACACCTATGCTCTTGAGCCAAGATTGATTGAAACCTATCAAAAATAGAAATGGATTCAGTCTGTGACCACTGTATTGCAGGAATAGATGCATTAGCAACCTCTTGCTCTTCATATTCTGGATCAAAAATCTGCCTGTCATCAATTACTCCCTCTGGAACTAAGGTCAGATTGAGATCAACAACTTGCTCCACTGTAAGCCTACAATAATCCATTTTATATATATCCTTTTCTGTCCGAAGGTCTACCCAAATGTCTTCAATGCGATGCATGTGGGTTAAAGCTCTTTTTATTTTGTCTTTCACTCTTCTGTAGTCAAATTCCATTCTGGCTTGGAATTTCTTCAATTTTATCTCCTGAAGTTTAGCCTCCATTGCTTTTGCTCTTGAGGAAGTTATCAAAGAATACCTCCCAATCAGCAGTGGGTTATGCGATGAAATGCTAACTCCAATTTTGTGTTGTGTAGCTTGTCGTGCATGCACTGTCATCAATTGCCTTCCTAGCCCCATCAAAATGATTTTGTTTGTTGGGTACCTTGGAAGCATATAAGGTTGATCTTCAAAACAGCCGACTCTCATGTAAGTGAAAGTAGGGAATTGAAGGAAAAGACAACCGTACTCATTCACTTTCCTCCATGCGGCCTCAGATACCCTGTTGTTTTCCAATGCTTTGTCAAATAAACACATGAAATGACCAAAGAAAGCATCTTGAACCCTTCTATAATGCACAGAGCTTTGCCTCAAAGTCAGCTGATCATAATACTCTCATACAGGCACCAATGATCTATCACCTTTGGTAGAAAGGCCTGGAAACTGCGTCAAGGAAGCTGCTATGTAAACCAGATATAAATTCATATAGAAGGTGAGTGTGGTGGGAACTTGTGCAAGCTGTTCACACAAACTATCACTGATAACTTCACCCCAGAAAATTGCATATTGTGCCTTTCTGATAACCACTATGAACTTATACATCCAATTTTCAAACATATTGGAGACTTTCAATCCCACTATTCTACTCAGAAGGGTGATCATATCATTAATCTCTTCTTTAAAATCAGACCGATATAGATTAGGTATTTGGGTCACACAAGGTCGTGATTTAAGAAGCCATTTGTTATTGATATGCTTGATACAATCATTCTTCTTTTGTTCATAATGATCATGAGCACTCTTCATTGTAATATCTGAATACATAGGAGCATCAGGAACTCTGAAGATTCGGTTAATGGTTTTAGGATCAAGTCTGATAACTACATTGTCGTCATCATCCCTAATAGTTCTTGATTCACTGTCAAAGCGGGATGCACATGCAAGAACAAATTCTGGCTCAAGGGCAGCAACAGGAAAAATAGACACCAGGTGAATATGACTTCTCAGCAACAACTGCATATCATGAGAAGTTGATTTCTCGGCCCTCTTGAGAAACTCGGACATATCAACATGCCCAATCTCTGTGTCTTTGGTTTCATCAATGTTTGAGACCACATGAGATGGAGAAATCTCATTTTGATACTTATCATATTTGTACTTCATCTTCTTGTTTGTCGGAGAGGCTGGTTCGTCTGTCATCGAGCAGGAATCTGCAAGGCTGCGGTGAAAACCCCATAAGGTCAAACCATCATCAGCATCAACATGTGAAGACATGGTATCCATTAACAACAAGACTCAATCCCTAGGTCAATGAAACTGCTTTCTGAATGATGGTGGAGAATGAAAGCTAAAGACCAATTCGGATCTCGGTGGGCTGATTGTGAATGAAAGCAACGTTTCACCTTTTGGAAACAGCAAGTCAAAACTTCCAACTTGAATTTGCAGTCAAGTGTTGGAAGTCCGTTTTTAAGGCTTTTAAAAGTATTTCAGGTTTTAGAGAGCATTCAACAACTTTTATTAAGCGCAGTCGGGATTTTTTGAGCATTTTGCAACTTTCAAGTTAAAAATCGAAAAAATAAGGAGTCTGCGCAAATTTCAATTTGCAATTTTAAACTTGCAATCATAGTGAAAAATCCCGACTTGCTATTTGGTAATGAAAACCCGAAATTAAGCCAAGGCCCATTTTCGCAAAAATGGAAGTGAGGATGAAAACGGAGATGAGTGTGAATGAGTGAGGTGAATTTGGTGAAGACAAATGGAAGTGGAAAATGGCAAATGGAAATGACGTTTTGCTGAGACGATGACCTTTGAGATGATGAAAAACGCATTTGCACTCAAGGAAAAGACGTTTTTGAAGAAATGCCGATTTCTCCATGAGAATACACGTTTTTATTTCAAATACCTCTTTGCGACAATGATATTTCCAAGCACAATAGATATGGTTTTCAGCTGCAAAAATGTTTTGGACAAAAACGTGTTTACTAAGGGCCGCGGTTTTGCTTTGAAGACACATTTTTTACAAAAACAACTTCTCTCAATGCAAGGGAATGACAAATTCTCTTGAAAAATGCAGATGACACTACCTAGCTGAAAACGTTTTTTGCAAAAAACGTGTTTTCTAGAAGTCGCGGTTTTGCTGAGAGGAAACACGTTTTTATTGTTTTAGAGAAATCGACTTCACACAATGCAAGGGAATGATGAAGTCTTCATGAAACAACTCAATATAAAACAAAAACACAACTTGATGAGAAGCAAGAACGGTTTGATACAGGGAAAATGCGTTTTACATCAATGGACATTTGATAAAAATGCAAATACCAAAAAATAAAAGAAAAACGACTTAGCAAAAATGTGATTGGTGAAAGACATCATACTTAAACCAAAGATTGAATAAAAAGAAACTCATACCTGAAAATGTGAAGCTGAAAACGAAAAATGGAGCGAAAACCCTAGATAACTTCCTTAATCTTTCAGCAATAACGAGAGCTTTAAAAATCAAGCTGAGAAGATGTGATTTCGGTTGAAGAATTTATGGAATCTCCACCAAAAAAGGTAGAAAATCCAACTTGAACTCAAAATTCTTCAAAACTTGGGCGAATTTCTCCAATCGGGTATTTTCAACACAAAGACAAATGAAAATAGCACAAAAAGACCAAAATCGGGTTTTTGAAAGCTTTCAGCAACTTTTATTTTATCACTAATGAGTAAAATCGGGATTTTGAGGCCATTTAGCAATTTTATTTTTGTTAAAAGCCAAAAATCGGACCTTTTTGAGCTTTTGACAATTTCACTTAACTTTACCAAAGGCAATCGGATGTTTTTGACAATTTAGCAATTTTACTTAAAGCAAAATCAGACTCTTTTGGGACTTTAGCAATTTTGCTTTATGACTCAAAAATTCCTATTTTTGTTGTGCTGTCTCAAAAACTCGAAATTGGCAAAAAACACAAGAAAAATGACTTAGAAATTTACAAAAACGGAAAGGGGAGTTGATGAAAGGATGTCCAAGGGATCCATCAATTGAAATCCAAAGTTTTACAACCTCAACACCTCGTGAAACATGCTCTAAGGAGAAAAACTTCAAAAAAATTGGTAGGTTATCCCAATTTTTTTGTCATGTCAAAAATTGAGGACAACATTATTACTATGGTGTTTGTTCAAATCTTAGTTAAATGGGATTGCTAGTTTGATCGTTTATTGTATGCATGTCTCGTCTATGCAATTTGCTGTCCTAGTTGCTTACATTATGTTATGTTAATAATAATAAGCCTATTCAGATGAGCAAATTGTTGAGCCACCTTGCCCTCATGTTGCAAATTTGTACTTAAAGCTTATCATTTGATGTGTGTGTCAATAAACCTATTCAGCCAAGCAAATAGTTGAGCCACCTTGCCTTCATGTTGTGAAGTTGTACTCAGTTTATCGTATATTTGTTTGTTTCTAATAAACTTCTTCCCAGTCGAGAAAATAGTTGAGCCACCTTGCCTTCACGTTGTGAATTTGTATCTGAATTTTATCATATAATCACATTCTTGCTCCTTTTCCTCATGCTTTGTTTTCTTGAGGAGATTGGATAGTTTAAAGATTTAGTTTTTAGTTGTAGTTAAGACTTGTGAAACCAAAGAAAATCCTTAACTGCAACGTCCTTGGTTTTCTTAACCTTGTGCCTCTTCTAGCGGAGTCAAAAAGATAGGATTTAGATCATTTACTTTTAGAACGCATATCAGCAAAAGAGGGAGTTTCCCCTCCTAATTTCAAGAGCAGTCATTATGCACTGTGCATAGCTATCTGTACCAACTCGCACTCCAGAGGAGCTAATTGTTATGCCAACATCCAGGATGACAGATTATGTATTGAAAGACAATACCTATGCGTAGTGTAAGATAGCCTTAAGTCAAATCGGCCCCAAGTAGCGTATATGATAGATGACTTCATTCGAAGTACTGAATGAAAACACTATGGCCAAAGTAGTGCAATGTACGACATCCACTTAGACTGTGTGATGCTTGAGACTACATTGTCAGTTCATTGTGATCTCGTATTACATACTAGTTTGAGAGTTGCCGGATTGCACAGGTTCTAGCTATGTAGGACACACCACTATGCTCAGTTGGTTGTCGTTATCGGTTACTCTACCAATCTCTTCGTCGAAGGGAAGGGCCATCTATCAAATGATAGATGTGCAAGGGACCGCATTAAGAGTCCTTGGTTGGCGGAAAAGCGCCTGAGTGATGCTTCTCCTCCACAGCAAGCGATCAGAGAACCAAAATTTGAAAGGGACGGATTCCTAGACCTTCTTACTACTATTTGTTCAAAAGCTCTATGAGCTATGTATGTACTTGTATGCTTTCTTACTTTGATGTATATTTGAAATGAAAAAGATTTCTTGTTGAAATATATTGTATCTTGTTTTGGAATTATTAATAAAAGAAAAGAGAAAATTTATTGCAATGTATTTATTACTCGTTACCTTTACTTGATGGTGTAAAATTAATAAATTTTTATTTAGGTAACGGTTAGGTCGTTACATGTGGTATCAAAGCTACCAAGTTTAACTTTGGAACCTATGAGCTCATCAATTTTTCTTTCCAATATTATCTAATGTTCTGAAAAATTCTTGTGTCAGGATGGTGTCTCAAATTAACGGCTCAAAAGTCCATAATCGAAAATGAACGTTACCTCAAGGCCAAGAAGGAAAAGGAGGCCATCGTTAGAACCATTGAAGGAACCGACTATGATGATGCAATCTGGTTGAGTGATACTGAAACTTTTAGCCATGCACTTTCTCAAATCAGTGATGCGAAGAGGAAGATGAAGATGGAGGCCACATACAATTACCTACCAGCCATCTCACCTGAAAAGTCAAAATCATTACCCCTTTCTAGGGACATGCCATTAGAAGAAAGTACAAGTCCCGCATTCATCTTCAGGGATCCTAGGGTTCTACCATTGGCAGAAGTAATAACAATTTCTTCGAGTAAAGAGTCTGAGGGATATACACCAAGGACACTGTTAGTCGAGAAATGGTCTCATGAAGAAATGTCTGTGAAGAATATAGACCAATTTGTTAATGAACACCATATTGACATTACTTCCTGCAACTATGTATCGTAGGATAAATCTGAAGGTTACTATCCATTTTGGGATAGATACGAACAAATGAGGGACGAACAAAAAGATTGAGAGCAACAATTCTCTCAATCTATAAGTTACACCTCTTTAAGATATGTGTTTGAGAGTAAATCCGAAGGATACTCTCCCCTTGACTATCTGAATAGTCAATCAATGTAATCAATAGGATTTTGAGATCCTCATGTTATGAATAAAACCATATGTTTACCAAAAAAAGAAAGTGTATACTTGATCATTTATGGAATTCTTGTGTTTATATGAATGTGTATTCTTTATGCTTTCCATAAAATTAGTTGGTAACATAGGTAGCCTAACATGGATTAAAACATTCAGGTTAAACTAATCATTTAAGCATGGTGAATGTATGAGAGGAAACGAACCAATCCCGAAACAAGTTAGGAGGTTGGAACTGCGGGAATGGAAGCTAGGCTTGACCATATCCTAGCAAGGCTAACAAATCTTGAACAATCAAAAGCTAAGGATAGGGTAGAGAATGAAATACCCATCAATAACCTAGAAGGAGAAACTTCTTCTCATGGGCAAGGTGAAAACCATAACCATGATAAAGAAAAGTCACCAACAACCTCTTTGGAAAGAAACAAGAAGATTGTTTCCACCGAACTATCAAGGGATATGAAGAAAATAATCCCACCAAAGTTTGACAATAGTGCTTGGGTGATGAAGCCGAAGTATGGCTCGTCCAAATGGAAAAATACTTCAAGATACAGAACTATGATGAAGTGACCAAAGCAGCGTGGGGTGCATACCAGTTAGCGGGTGAAGCCTCTAACTGGGGGATGAACAAAAAGCTGGAACTTAGCATAAGTTCATAGAAACTAACTTGGCATGAATTTGTGGAAATTTTCCACAAGAGATGGTTACCACAACTCTTCTATGACCAGAAACTCTCAGAATTCCAGAAGTTGAGGCAAGGAACCATGCCAGTCCACGAATACTGGGAAAAGTTCACCCGACTTCTTCGTTATGTTCCCATCTACCACAAGGATGAGCGTTTCCGCATTCGGAAAATTATTTTGGGACTCAACAATTGGATTGGTGGAGAAGTAGATATGCATGGTCCCACTAATATGGACCTTGTATATGAAAAAGCCATCAAGCAAGAACAAAAGCTCAAGGCAGAGTTCAACCGGCAAGAAAGAAGGGATTACAAGAAAGATGCAAAAGTGCCCATAAAAATAGTTCCTAAGAGGGAGGAACCTATTTAAATGCTCCTAAGAAAAAAGGGAAAAGATCTCGCTTTAATGGAAAAGAGTTCAGGAGAGATCGTAAGAGGAATGATTCAAGCTAACACTAATTTTATAGACGTACCAATAAATCTGGAGAAGCCACCGTGAAAAGAGGGTCGTTTTCAGGATGTTACATATTGAAAGGGAATCATTATGCAAAGAAGTGTCCAAACAAACCTTCTAGTTCACAACCATATGGTAGCTCTTGTCCCACTCAGCAAGCCATGTTTTAGCAGAGGATACATGTTGTTGTGGACGATAGATAGGTTGATTACCAAGTAACACCGGTCGAAACACCAAGTATTCTGTTTGGCTTACCTATTTCCATTTTAATTGATACGGGTGCTACTGAAAATTTCATTTCACCTAGAATAGTTAAGCAATTATCTAGGAAGCCAGGGCACATGGCAATGTCATGGAATGTAGAGTATGCAAACAATACAAGAGCAAAGGTGGACCAATGTCTTTTTGAAGCTAGGATAGAGCTACCATGTTTTACCACTTAAGTCAACCTTTACATCGCACCATTAGGATCATATGATCTTATCCTAGGAATGAATTGGTTATGGAGGCATAGAGCCATAGTAGATTGCCATGCCAAGATTGTTGAGTGTCTAGATGACTATGGAAATCAAGTAAAATTTCAAGGAATACTAGAGAGATAAAACTTTGACAAATTACAACAATGCAACTTTTGAGAGCTAAGAAGAAAGGGTGTAAACTCTTCGCTGTAAAAATTGAAGAAATTAGGCATGATAGTCAAAACTCTGAATACCAGAGTCCACAAGAGTTAGAAGACAGAGAAATAGAAGAAACTATAGAATCAAATATCGAGAAGTACCCAATTTTGAGGGAATTTCTAGATGTGTTTCCTAAAGAGTTACCAGGACCACCTCCGAAAAGAGTGTTTGATTTTTCTATTGATATAGTTCTCGGATCTGAACCCATATCCAAGGTACCCTATAGGATGACCACCATAGAACTTATGGAACTCAAGACACAATTAGATGAATTGTTGTCAAAGGGATTAATAAGACCAAGTGTTTCACCTTGGGGAGCGCCAATTATATTTGTCAAAAAGGACGGAACATTGCGATTGTGCATCGACTATCGTATGCTTAACAAAGCTACGGTTAAGAATAAGTATCCATTGCCACGCATAGACGATTTGTTTGATCAATGAGAGGTGCAACTGTTTTCTCAAAAATAGATTTGAGGTCTGGATATCACTAGTTGAGAATTAAAGATGAAGATATCTTTAAGACTGCATTCAAAATTCATTATGGACACTATGAGTTCACTGTTTTACCATTCGGTTTAACAAATGCACCAGCAGCGTTCATGAATCTTATGAATAGTGTGTTCAAGGATTACCTTGACAATTTTGTACTAGTTTTTCTAGATGACATCCTAATTTATTCTAGAAATGAGGAAGAACATTGTAAGCACTTAGAAATGGTCCTACAATGGTTGAGAGAGCACAAGTTGTATGGTAAGCTTTCCAAGTGTAAATTCTTCCAAGAGAGAGTACACTATTTGGGTCATGTGATTTCAGTAGAAGGAATTGTAGTTGATCCAACAAAGATTGAAGCAGTAATTCAGTGGCCTATACCCATAAACATGTCATAAATTAGAAGTTTTATGGGCTTGGCAAGATATTATAGGAAGTTTGTCGCAAACTTTTCTAAGATTGTCTTTCCTATAACTTATTTGCAAAAGAAAGGAAAGAGGTTTGAATGGAATGAGAAGTGTCAAGAAGCATTTGACCTACTCAAAAAGAAACTAACCACCACACCAATCCTAAAAGTACTTGATCCTGAAGGAAGTTTCACAGTTATCACCGATGCATGTGGAGAAGCATTAGAAGGCGTACTAATGCAAGATGCACAAGTGATTGCATATGAATCTAGGAAGATGAAGACATATGAAATGAATTATGCCTCACATGATTTAGAGTTGGCAGTTGTAGTCCATGCATTACAAATGTGGAGGCACTATTTGTTGGGGAAATCCTTTGAGTTGAAAACTGACCATAATGGGTTAAAGTACCTTTTTACTCAACCGAATCTAAATGCTAGACAAAGAAGATGGTTAGAGTTGATAGCTGATTATGATTTTAATATCAGTTATATCAAAGGAAAAGAGCTGATGCTTTAAGTCAGAGACGTCACATTGCTTCGATAGTAGCAATCCAAACCGATTTCAAAGGGCAAGTACTCCATAAGTGCAAAGAGGATGAGTACTATTTACAAGTTAAGCAAGCACTTATGGATAATCCTCAAGATCCTAGGTATGGTTTTCAATTTGAACCTAGTGGATTACTTAGGTACGAGGGAAGAATGTATGTACCTGATGTGAAAGAATTGAGAAATTTGGTATGGATGAAGATACACAAAGCACCATATTCCGGACATCCAAGAGTGACAAAAATGATGGCTGATGTGAAACCATTATACTTTTGGAAGGGAATGAAAGGAGATGTTGCTAGTTACGTGGCTAAGTGTCTTGAGTTCCAAAGGGTGAAAGTTGAGCATCATCATCCTACGGATTTGTTATATACACACGACATACTAGAAAGGAAATGGCGAGTTATTTGTATGGATTTTGTGCAAGGACTGCCTATGTCAAGGAATAAGCACAATGCCATACTGGTGGTAGTAAATAAGCTTACAAAAGTAGCACATTTTATACCAGGAAACTTAATTGATGGAGCACCAGTCATAGTAGGGAAGTTTGTGCAAGAAGTGTTTAGATTGCATGGTATTCCTGAAAAGATTATTTTTGATAGGGATGCACATATCACTTCTAGGTTTGGGAAAACTTTGTTTTCTACACTCGGGACTCAGCATATCATCCGGAAATGGAAGGGCAAACTGAAAGGGTAAACCAAGTAATGGAAAACCTACTTAGGGTGTATTGCATGGATCAGCAATACAAGTGGGAAGATTATTTACCCTTGGTAGAATTTTCTTACAATAATTCGTATCATTCTTCAATTAAGATGGCTCCTTTCGAAGCTTTGTATGGTTGAAAGTGTCGAACTCCTATAAGTTGGGATAAACTTGAGGATCGAGTAAGTCTTGGACCGGAAATGTTGGTAGAAATGGATGAGCAAGTTAAGGTTATTAAGCAAAGGTTAGCAGAAGCTAACAGTTGACAGAAAAATTACGTAGATGCTAAGAGAGTGTGTCGTACTTTTGCTTTGGGTGACAAAGTACCTTTGGGAGTGAAGCCTCACAAAAGTTCCATCAATTTTGGAAAGTCTTCTAAGTTAGCTCCACATTATGTTGGATTTTTTTCAGTTATAGACAAAGTGAATCCTATATCCCATCGAATCACTTTGCCACCAGCTCTCGCCAGAATGCATAGTGTCTTCCATGTGTCCTACCTTAAAAAGTATATACCAAGTGATAATCATGTAATTGATTGGACTGCTTTACAGGTAAGGAATCCCGAAGCAGTAACTCTCGAGCCCATCAAGGTGCTAGAAACACATAAGCTACGCTTACGAAATAGAGAAGTCTCGCAGTGCAAAGTCCAGTGGGACCAGTATGCGTAAGACTCGACTACTTGGGAGGATTATGCAAAAATTCAGCAAAAATTCCAAACATTCTTGAAGGTTTTGAGAATGTAAAATAATGTAGTGTTAGATTTTTATGTTTTGAATAATACCTCAGGTCATCGGGGAAAATGATTCATAAGGGGGGGAGTATGTTACACCCCGATTGTATAGCTACTACTTGTTGACGTGCCTTTTGTGACAGCGCCAGCACAGAATAAAGTTGCCCAACGGTCACTCTATTCTCTCTTGATCAAAGTGTCCCACATGCTAAGATTGCTTGAAAGTTCATGTGTTCGACTCCAAGGTTCCTTTTATCGCGAATAGACTCAGTTGGTTGATGTGTTTTGCTGGTTATTTCAAGGGGACTTACGTAGTTGTTCAACTTTCCGTGAAGCAATTAGGACATGAATGATTTGGCGATATTGTTCTGGTATCTAAACTGACTCGGAAAATGCAGAATTAAAAGGGGATAGGGATAGGGATTCTACAGATCTACTTCTAAAAGGGTGGAGGACGAAGATCGACTTAAACAATCTTCAAACCAAACTTCGCTTTGTCTTCTTTCGAACAACTCCGACAAAGTTGGTGCAATCTTCAAAGGATGAGAAAATGTTCAAACTATGACACAACACGTTCATACCGTCAACACGACGCATACAAACACATGAACCATAATCGAAGTTAAGTGCTGATACTCCAGTTGACCACGCAAGGCGAACTTACCATCAGCAAGTCCGCTAGTGGTATGGACGAGAAGACTTGCTCAAATCACAACGCCACACTCCACAGCTAACAACTACTTGCATGAAATAAAATCTATTTTACTCTATCTACCTTGAATTGGAAAGACGAACAAGCCTTGCTAGCTACTCACAATAGAAGATAGAACCACCAAACAATGATAAATCTTTATATTATGAGAGTGTTCACAACAACTTCTTACAAAGTCCTCAATGGGAAAACTTCCTTTCCTCCTCAATCTAAACTAACTTCTAAGCTCTACTCTCTAACTTCTATCTCCAATACTCTCTAGCTCTGATCTATCTCTGATTCTAATTCTAATTATTACAAATGAGGGGGGATGCCCCTTTTATAATAAGTCCAATTCAGTGGACGGTTCAGATCAAATTACAATGAAGGGCTCAGATCGAGCCACCTATGCCCTGATTAGGGTTTCTGCCCTAAAAACCGCCACAGAGAGGAGTGGGCAATGAATGCACAGAATATTCTCCACTCCCCTGCAGGAATCATAATGAGCAATTAATGCCCACTACCATCATCAAGAAGATCCTCATCAAGCAGCGCGTTCCCACTGGCCTTCTCCCGGATAGCAAACTCGATCAACCGGGCCAATACTGCTTCAACCTCCTGTGTAGAGATCGGTGGAATATGGTTGAGCTGGAACTCCAAGACTGCTACCGTCTGTCCGTATCTGATGCAAGATTTCTTCCATGTCACCAAGGCGTCCTGGGTATGCTGAATTATACTAGAGAACGTGGAGACATTCTCAAAGTCATCCAGGACAAGTGACCTCGCAGCTGAGAAGAATGGAGGCAGTCTACTTTTCAAACCATCAGCAGTTATCTCCTCTGGGACCAACTTTCTAGCAAATATGGCTTCTAATGTATTGAGGACTCCCCCCAAGATGTTGCCCATTGCCTTCTTCACTTTAGCTGAATCTGCCCTTGCTGCGTCGTGAAATCCACGGCCTGTGACCACCGAGGAGTACCAACCGGTGAAATCGTACCTATCACCTCTCTGAATTACACCTCCATCCACTAAGGTTTCTAGAGGTACATGCATCAAAGCCCCCAAACGAAGTACAGTCTTCGTTTGATAGATGCGAGTATCACCCCAGGCCTGATCTACTATATCCATCCGTGCCAAAATATTTGAGGCCTGTCGATAAGCATCGGCAAGGTCCTCCATGAATTTCCCTGTCTCAGCATGAACACGGCTAACCCACTTGTCCGCCTCCGTTTCCATTTTCTTCAAATCCTCTAAGGCAACAACTGACTCATTCGGAAGCTCCGATGGACGTTCTACTGCCGGGTCTGCTGGTTCACCTGGACGTGCTAGATTCTGCATATATCCTATCAAGGTTTTGTGCTCCTTCTTCAATTTCTTATACTTCCCCTCCGTGCGGAGCAACTGATCCTTCAATGCCTGATAGGAGTTATCGAACTCCTCGATAACTTGGGCTCCCGTAGGACGACCCAACTCTACTGTGGTGATCACATAATTTTCAGGCCTCTCCTCGGTTCGATCACAATCTTCCCTCGGAATAGCCACCTGAAGCGTGCGAGAGCCTGACTCGTCAGTCGAGATCTTTGAAAACTTTCGGGCCCTTTTCTTCTCTGGTGGCGCACTGATCCTCCTGAGGAACTCCTCCATCTCAATGGCCGGATCCGTATCATCCTCGGGTTCTCTCCTCATTCTGTCGGAAAGCCAATCAGGCACTGTCTGCTGTGGATTACAAATGACAAGGGGCTGTTCTTCTGTTGCCTCCATCTCGTGCACTTCCTCTCTTCTTGCACTGGTTTGCTCGGGCTCATCCTCCTCTATAAGCTGGGTATCTCCCGACCCTTGGGTCCCCTGTTCTGTGTTTTCCTCTTCTTCCAAAGCCGTGTCCAACATCTGCTGAAAATGGGTGTCGGCCATTGTTTCCTCTTCCTCCTCCTGTTGGCCGCCCCTGGATAAACTGACACTAGCTGATTCCCGGGCGTTGGGCTGATCTACCTCCTCAAGTCCCCGCTCTTCCTCTAATCCTGCCCTCTGATCGGCAAATAATGAAACCACTCTTAAACTCGAAGATTGAGTTTGTGAGTGCACGGGTGATGCTTGTTCTATCCTCAACGGTATCGGCTGGGTTGGCACTTCCACTTGTGCCCTCGATGTCTGAGCAATTTGTTTCCCTCTTTTTACCGATAACGGCCTTGGGTCACCCATCAAGCTGTAAGTAAGGGCGATCGACTTGCTCTTAAGTCTGCATACATGTCTGTCGACCCAAGTCCTGGTAAAAGTCATCACCGGGATAGAAAGAGTGTCCAAGTCCATGATCTCTGGCTCGGACCAATCAGGTGGTGGGACAGGAGTATCCCTAACTGACCCATAGTCGGGTTGCATGACGTTGACATCCTCCTCCACCTGGTCGGGAACTGGAATAATCTCACATTCTCTAATCAACTTGAGAGGAAGTCTGGAAAACATCCTTCTTCTTATCTCAGCCTCATCCACTGCATTTGCCCAAAAGTCCTCCAGATGAGCTCTGTGCCGGTATTCAACGTTCTGTACCATCCGGATGTTCCCGTAAGGATCGAAATCCTGCCTGCCTGTGTGATATGACAAATGATAAGATTGCAGCTCGTCCTCTGCCTCTCGGGCTGCCTGCAAAGAGGGACACACCTCAATGGAATTTCCCATGGTGATAGGGAAATCAAGTCCACCCTTCTTTTTCCTTTTCTGAATCTTATCGTAGGCAATCAATTGCCTAGATACCTCAAGCATTACTATGTGATCAGTGGGGTATCGTGGTAACCGATACGGATACGAAGTGAACCCCTGCAGCCTAATATATGTGAATTTCGGGAATTGGATGAGCCAATACCCATATTCCTCAATCAATGTCTGTGCTTCTTTAGATATTCTCTGCTGCGTCCTCTGCTGAAGTGTCCTCGCAATGTGCATTGTGAATGCATCATTTGCCCGTTTATAGTTGGCAATGTTAGCTAAATGTAGCTGTGTGCAGGCTTCATGAATTTTGAATTGACCAGGGGCACAGCCGATTGGCTCTTTGTACGAAATCCCTCTGTACTTAGTCATTCTGGCCAACATGTAAATCACATATGAGCTCATGTAGAAAGTCTTCGTCACCTTCAAGCTCCTGAATTGCTCATCGATGTGGTTGCTAATCATCCTAGCCCAATCGACACACTCTTTTCCTTCCAAGATGATCTCGATGAAGTAGAACATCCAAGGCTCGAAAATGTAAGCCTGTGCACTCCCATTCACCCGGCTCAGCATCATTATCAAATCACAGTATTCTTGTTTCACGTCCTCGGCAATTATCTGCTTTGGGAGCTTAGTGCGGGGTGGCCTCGGCTTCTGCATCCAAACTCTGTTGATGACTGCAGTGACTCTTTCGAAAGAGGAAGAGTACATCTTATCTGCCCTCTTGTTTGTTCTGTATAACATCTCCTCAGCAGTTGGAATCCCAAATGCCTCTCCGATGGCATCGGGTGTGAAGTTGGCGAGCAGTTTACCATCCGGAGAGACAATCGTCCTACGTTCTGGCTTGTAGTGATTGGCGCACTCCATAATTAGCTCCGGACACTGAATTGCTGGCGGAAAACTAGCAGCTGCGTAGATTCCACTCTTCATTATATTATGTGCCGTGACGGATGGTTGATGGCCCCCTAGCCCGAACATCCTCGATTTGAGTGCATTCAGATTAAATGAACCAAGGTTGGTGTCATTCAATCCTGCCAACTTTGAAACTATTGCTGACTTTGGGAGAAATGGCTTAGAGAGCCTTTTAATCATTGCCTGCCGGGATGAGCCAGCCTTGCCTGCTTCAGTGTTTGCAGCTCTGCCTGCGGCTCTGCTTGTTCCTGCAACATCCTTTGCGCCAGCCATCTGCAAAATAAAATAGAAGAATAAGCTAGGCTGCAGATTAATAAAATAAAACAATTCGCGAGATGGCTGCGAATACGGAGTTAGCTTTGAAAATAAAATTTCTCAGCATAAATTTCTAACTCCAAACCTCGTACTGTATAAAAATCTCTGAGTTTAGAGACAACTCTCAGCAACTGCACTTCTGACTGGTGAAGAAAAAACGCAGCAAGCTAATAACTTTCAGCAATGTAGCTAATTTCTCCAGCACAAATTGTTCGAACCTTGACTTCACTTTGTCAACTTCAGCAGTTAGAGGAATAAAGAGTTGCCAGCAATATGAAATTTCAACTTCCTCAACTTCTCAACGTTTAAACTTCGCAGCAACTCCACTTTCAGCTCTTTGAGAATTAAATTCTCCAGCAACTCCGGAAAATAACTTCAACCTTCAACTTCGAAGTCGCAGCAACACACTTTCAGCAACTTCAACTTCGAAATAATGTGAGGAGAAATGAGAGAAGAGATTGTTTAAATAACTCTTCTCGGAGAATCCTGCTAAGTAGTGCTGGGGCTATTTTTAGCACCTTCATCAATTTCCCACTATCTTCGTTCGGAATCTTCTAATTCAAGCGCAGTAGTGGGCTAGTCGTCAGCCGGTTATTATGGCAGTCGCCATTAATAATGATTCCTTCTTCTTCAAATTTCGAATTTTCCTCTTAATCTGCCAGTTAACTCTTGGCGATTTAAACAACTCGCGAGAAAAACAATCACTTGACTTGATTTAAAATTCCATTTTAAAATCTCGCAGTGTTTAAATAAATTCAACTCGAAAAAATTCGTGGGAGTAGCAAATTTATTTCCAACTTTTTAAAATGTCTGTCATTTAAATCCTCGATTTCATAAAATTTGCCTTAGACATTTTAAATTCTCTCATTAAAACGTTCAACTCCGGGCGATTAAAAAATTGTTTGCGTGCTCGAAATAATTCGTCCTTTGAGATTTAACTTCTGTCAGGAAAATAATCTAGGCAAAACGAATTTCTTCCGAAAATATTAAAATTTCCCTTAGGAAATTAATTTTCAAACTCTGCTAACTCATGGGTGCATTTTAAACGGGTTCATTTGATTTTCACTTGACCCATGGAAAATATTCGTCGATATCAAATTTTCCCCTTGAAAAAAGATTCGTTAACTTTCAACTGCCTTCGGAGAATTTTAAAACTCATCAAATCATCCTTCCTTGCCAAGGGCGTATTTTTCCCTAGTGAAGTGTTATATCACTTAGAAAAAATTTTCTAACACTTTCTCTACCATAGGCGTATACATTTTGATGAAATATTTATTTCAAAAAAAATTCCTTCACTTTACACCTCTGGCGCACTTTCATGTGTCTACTTTTATTTTGTTGCCTTAGGAAATTTTCCCCAGCAACCTTGGCGTATTTTACTCATGCAAGCCTTGATTTCTCACTTAGAAAATTCTCAAACAGTTAGAATATCCTTGGGCGCATATGGGGTCTTGAACTTTCATTTTCTTTGACTTAGAAATTTCTCCAAGTCCTAGCCACTTTATCTTGCCTTGGGCGCATTTTGACCTCTCTACTTTCATTTCATGCCTTAGGAAAATTTCGGCCATCTCCTCTTCACCATGGGCGCAAATGCTAGGCCAAGCTTTCATTTCATGCCTTAGGAAAATTTCGGCCATCTCCTCTTCACCATGGGCGCAAATGCTAGGCCAAGCTTTCATTTTCCTTGGAGGGCGCATTTCACCCTTGACACTTTCGTTTTATGCCTTAGAAATATTTCATATCCTCACCTTCCTTGAGGGCGCATTTTACTAGGTGAGCTTTTGTTTTTTGCCTTAGAAACTTTTCAAGGCTTCAATCCTTGAGGTGGGCGCATTTTACTAGGTGAGCTTTGGTTTTTTGCCTTAGAAACTTTTCAAGGCTTCAATCCTTGAGGTGGGCGCATTTTACTAGGTGAGCTTTTGTTTTTGCCATGGGCGCATTTCCTTGGTTCCACTTTCGTTTTCATGACTTAGAAACTTTTCACCTCTCTCCTTCCTTGAGGGCGCATTTTGAGGTATGAGCTTCTGTTTATGCCTTAGGAGTTTTAAGAGAGTCATCAAGGTGGGCGCATTTTCATGGGTCTACTTTTATTTCTGCCTTAGACAATTTTCAAGCCTCTGCCTGCCCCTGCTCTTGCATTCTATTTTTAGCAAGTTGTGCTATTTTTAGCAAATCCCTTGATTTCAACCTCTAAGGCTCCGTTTTGCCTGAAAATTTCATCAGATGATATTCTCTGCCTTGTGAACCTGTTTTGTCAGTCCTCTGCCCTGACCTGCTATTTATAGCCACATGCTATTTATAGTAAGTTTGACTTTCTGACTTTAGTAGCTCCGTTTTGCCTGAAAGTTGCAACGCTTGATCTTGATAGCTTGAGGGTCATTCTGATGCCAACCTCGGGTGCAGACCTGCTATTTATAGCCGTGCCCTGACTTACTAAAAATAGTAAGTTCTCCGACTTTGCTCAAATTTTGCCAGCAGGTGCCTTGAAGTGTGCTGACATGGGTGGGGTACTTTGTTTCGGCTATTTTTGGATTTTACCCCCTATAAAAGTGGAAACCCTAATTTGAGTTGCATGTATCCCGAACGGTCTCCGTTTGACTTCGTTCCTTCTGCATGTCGTTCTGCTTGCTGGACTGGAGTGTTGGGCGGCTGCCGGAGTGTACCTGCTAAAAATAGAAACTGTCTGAAAAGTGACTCATTCACTGCCGGATGGTTTTGCATGTCATATTGCCCGCGAGATCTCAAAAAACCCAGAAAAACCCAGAAAACTGGTCTGTATGCATGTACTGGCTAAAAATAGTAAGTCCTCAAAACTCGATCTTCTCTGCTTGCAAGCCACACCGTTGCGAAGCTCTCGAAAAACCCATAAAGAAAAACCCGACATGCGTTGAAAAACACTGCATGCGAACCCTAAAAATAGCCTCCGAAGGCTGAACTCTGAAAGTGGTCGTCTCGGTTTGCATGTTACATCACCGCGAAGGTTTCAGAAAACCCAGAAGGATTCTCCTGACATGCATCTGAAAAGCCCATGTGGAAACCCTGAAAATGGCTCTTAAAGCCTGAAATGCCAAAAATAGCAAGTCGTCTGATCTGGCTCAAAATTTACGTGTAGGCAGCTTGATGTCACCCGGATGCAGTGGAACTGACAGAATTCCAAAATCTCAATAAAATAGTCCCAAGTTGAATACTTACTAAAAATAGTAAGTTGCCGGAATACAGTGAAAATTTAGGGGGACTCTGCTGGAAGTCTTCTGACTGCTGCACTAAGCTTAGATTTCAATTTTATAACTCGGTTTGACCTTTAATAAGCCTGAAGGATGAAAACCCTAATTACACAGACTTAACCAATACTTTAACCTGGGTCAAACAACGGGACATCCCCGGAAGGACCAGAGACCAGAGAGAGAGCGAACCAAAGCCAAAAGACCAGAATGGAGCAAAATTTAGGGGGTCCCCATCTTGATGGGGTGATGTGTGAAAAAAGGTCACAACACTACTTACTAGTATTGCATAGGGTAAAATGATTGTAATGAGAATTTTGAGGTTGAATAAAATATGTTGTTCCTTGTTATCAATATGAGTGTTTTCACATTTAATGATTGTCTCATTTGATGTTGTTTCAATTGATGTTATCCATGGAAAGTATTGCATTATAAGGTTATTGAATTTGTGAATATTCTAACTTTTGAGATGTTTATGTATACTGCTTATGTTATGAACATTTATCTATCGTGAGTATATGTCAATGAATGCAGGTATATGAACCATTCCTCCAAGCGAAGGGGAAGTATCACTGGGGAGAGGAGCTTGGTCGAGTAATCGGTAAAGTAAACTAGCTGAGCAAACACACACATCACCTTAGATTGAGTGAACTGAGTCAGTTTGTGTGGGTTATAGGTAAGTCATCCATAGCTTGTATGTTGTATTAGGAGCCTTGCTTATCTCTGTATGCATTATGAGTGATGTTTATCTATGTATTTGTCTTGTGATATTATGATCATAATGATTGTAAGGTAAATGGATATAAGTGAATTAGAAGTGGACATATATACATATATATAGTATATACACGTATCCATATGTATATACATATCAATACAAGCGTACATTGGCAGATGGATATGCTCATACGGATGCATCAATATCGTATACCTACACATACATGTACATAGTGGTATATACAGGTGCATGTATATATGCACATATCTTGAATTATGTGTATATTAATATTATTATTATTATTGCCTTACGAATTTACATATATATATGTATATATATATATATATTGGATGTATGCTAATTGGCTCACGATATATATATGTAAATGGGATAAATATATATATATATATATATATATATTATAGTAAAATTAATACACACACACACACACACACACACACATATATATATTATACCAAGATATTTAAAATATATATACATATGTATATTATTTTGGGACTATAAATATATATATATATATATATATATATATATATATAATAAAATATATATTTCACACTACCTCATCTTTGGAAATCGAATTATTTTCTAATTGGTTTAATATTAATCTCTCAACTTTGGAAATCAAATTATTTCCTATTTGATTAGATATTAAATCATACAGTTTTGGAAATCAAACTATATTCCAACCGATTGAATATTTATCATTTTAAAACTATGGAATCGAAATCTTTTTGAATCGATATCATTCATCATTGGAATCGAATATTTTTTGAGCCGATATATTTTGTATCTTTTAAACTTTGGAGAAATTGAATTTTGTAATTAATCGAATGACTTCATTCGTGTATTTGAATTTGAGTCACGTACAACACTATGTGAAATCGCGGCACCTGAAGGAGAAACGTAGGAAGAAAATCATGAAGGCATTTATATCCTTTGACCATGTCAAAAATCTGAAACAAGAATAAATTCAACACAATAACTGAGTTTCTTTGACTCGGCCTTGAAAATAGTCGATATAGGCTATGTGTTCATGATTTATCGATGACGTTTTCTCTGCAGAATGATTCACTCTCCATATTATGAATTTGGCGCCACATCTGAGAAGAAATTTTGTAGGTGTCAATTGGCATAATTTCTCCATATGCTTTTTGAATCAATCTTCCTAGTGCTGGCAGAAGTAAAGGTCGATTCACCATGCTAAATGCTGAGTAGGGAAAGGAAATTACGCCACCTTCTGGTTTGAATGCTTCAAAATGCAGTGGTGGCAAACCACATGCCATGGCTGTAGGAAATAGGGAGGTTGGGCTCTCTATAAATAGTCGCCCAACTCTCCTATTTTGCATCAATTCAATTCAAACAATTTTCACTCATTCGTATTCATTCATTCATACTTTTACCATTCTTCATCATCTTTATGTATTTTGTCCTGAGTTTTTTTTATCCTTCATATGCGTATTTTCTGAGTGACATACTATTCAACCATTATTCATTTGTTGAGTGGCCATAGTTTCCAACAGTGTTCAAATTGTTGTGAGATTCTATTATTCTGAGTACTATGTATTCTATCTAATGAATACGTTACTTCTGTTAGTAATTTCTGAGAGTGAGGAAGAGGGAATTCTTGTGAGAAAATTATCTTCTGTGAGATTGGGAATTTAATTCAAGAAATCGGATTGAGTTGAAAGTGGAAGCAGCTCTGTCATCAATTTGGGGATATGCGTAAATAGGCATGAGATATTATTCTACTACTTTATGCAAGATTTTCTATGTTGCTTGAATTGTGTTTTCTGACTTTGTATAGGAAGAATTTGTTTATATTCTGAAAAAAGAAAAAGATGCATTCTAGCTATGTTTTACATTGTTTGTAAGATTTCCATAATAGAGGAATGTTGTTTGCATTAGTTAAATATTTACTAGGATTGTATGATTGCAAGAGTCGCTTGAAGTTCAAATAGCTTAGTTATTTGTTTAACTCAGATAAGCTTGAGATACTCCTAGGATAGTATTCCAGTATGAGAGGGAACTTGTGTACTTACTTGCTTAATAGGTTCATTACTAGTAGATTTTTTGAAGGTAGGTTATCTGGGATGATGGACTATCCATTGAAGGATATACCTAGCTTATGTAATTACTTAGTAGATTAGTATGTTGTAGGTAATTCTGGAATGACAAATTATCCATTGAAGGACAATACCTATGCGTAGTGTAAGATAGCCTTAAGTCAAATCGGCCCCAAGTAGTGTATATGATAGATGACTTCATTCAAAGTACTAAATGAGAACACTTTGGCCAAAGTAGTGCAATGTATGACATCCACTTAGACATTGTGATGCTTGAAACTACACTGTCATTTCATCGTGATCCCGTATTACATACTAGTTCAAGAGTTGCCGGATTGCACAGGTTCTAGTTATGTAGGACACAACTTTATGCTCAGTTAGTTGTCGTTATCGGTTATTCTACCAATCTCTTCGTTGAAGGGAAGGGCCATCTATCGAATGATAGATGTGCAGGGGACCGCATTACAAGTTCGTGGTTGGCGGAAAAGCACCTGAGTGATGCTTCTCCTCCACAGCAAACAACCAGAGAACCAAGATTTGAAAGGGACGGATTCTTGGACCTTCTTACTACTATTTGTTCAAAAGCTCTATGAGCTATGTATGTACTTGTATGCTTTCTTACTCTGATGTATATTTGAAATGAAAAGGATTTCTTGTTTAAATATATTGTATCTTGTTTTGAAATTATTAATAAAAGAAAAGAAAATTTTTATTGCAATGTCTTTATTACTCGTTACCTTTACTTGATGGTGTAAAATTAAGAAATTTTTATTTACGTAAGGGTTAGGTCATTTCAATATGGATGACAAGAAGTCTACTTAAGACTTGATTTTCTTTTTGGGATCTGGTTTGGTATCATGTGGGAGCAAAAAGCAAACCACTATTACTCTCTCTTCCACAAAGGTAGAATATTGCACCACAATTGGAGTTGTATGTGAGGCAATACAATTATGTCACATTTTGAGAGGCATGGGTGTTCCTGAGATACCTCCTATAGCTTTGTTTTGTGACAATTAGAGTGTGTTGAAGTTTTTTCAGAGTCCTATTTTCATGAGTGCACAAAACACATTGAGGTTCAATGCCACTACACCTACAAACATGTCCAACAATAGCATACCCAACTCTAGTATTGATCCACTTAAGAGCAATGTGCTGACCTATTTACCAAATCTCTTGCAATGGTGAAGCTCAATGCTTTTTGAACTTTCTTGATTTGTTCTCTTCACCATATGATGTAATAAGGTAAGGAGTGGTATTATAATATTACATTATAAAACTATTGTAATATGTTCAGAATAATTCACAAATACATTTTAACATAAATTATAACCATAGTAGATGTTTATAGTTGGTTCAGGTTGTATTGGGCAGTTGGTCAGGTATGCATAGCTTGGTTGGTTATCTACCAATCACTGTCTTTGTACTTATCGTTGCCGCTCAATAATGGAATTGTTGATTGCTTTGCTCCAATGTAATCAATCTTGAAAAATGTGAACGAATGATAGGGTTCAAAAGAAAATGATTTGAATTTGTATATTTGTTGAGTATTGTTGAATTCACTGTAAACTGTTATTTTGTGAAATAAAGGTATAATTGAAACCGTGAAAGGATCATTACCTGCGTGCAAGCCATTTTTCTGGTAATTTTTAAAATTTATTTATCAAAGATTTTATTTAACAGCAATGTTTGTCCACTTTATTGATGGATTGCAGTATTAGAGACCACTAATCTAAGGTAATGATAGCCTTTGTGTGTTGAATACATTGTTGTAAAACCCATAAATGAAGGGTTGATGGCTATATTGCATCCCTCGGATTTAAAATGGAACTGGGTAGCTTTATGTGTCTTTGCTGAAAGTCAAACTTGGATTTTGTGTATTCTTGTTTCGGTAGCAGGTGAAAGGTAGCATGTTTTCATTTGTAAAGTGCATGTATACCACTTGACATTAGTGGTGCATCATGTTTTGGATGATGACCTTGGTCTAGTGAATTGTATATTGGCTTCATATTGCCAGATTCATTGACAACTAGCAGAAAGTATGTAGTTATGCACCTATGCAATGATTTAGAGTGTCATGCATTATGCAAATTGGATATGCATAACATTGGTTATCCATGTGAATATTGATATGTGGATGTTATAACCCTATTCTTGGTTTGGACCATGTTCTTCACAATGAATTTCCTGGGTGGGGCTAGGTTTTGGTTGGTCCTAGGAGAGCTTCTCTTACCCATTAACCTCTCTTGAACTACCATTCTTGGAGTTCTTGATGTTGTAGCAGTTGACTGTCGAATACTAAACATTAAAATAACATTTAGAAGAATATACTTACTTACTCACATGAACCTTGTAATATGTTAAATCTATAGGAGTGAGTTACAAAAAATGGAGGCTGAAGCATAACTTTTTTGAGAATTTTCCAAGATCTCCACAATAAAATGGCTAATGATGTAAAATTAATGTCATGATCCAAGTGTCTTCATACTTTATACTCAAAAGCAGTAAAGTACCTATCATTACATTCAATTCAAACTAAAAACATATAATTGGAGAAGTAGCTTACGAAGGCTTAAATCAGTACTAGGGTCACAATTATGTTGTGCCCTGTAATGCTTTAAGGTATAGAAGGACCAGCGTTTAAGATCCGGTCTTGGCATCAGTAGTTGCACATTTTCAGAAATCAATTGCTTGAAATCCTTATCTGGAGATGCAATAACAGCATTCAGTCCTCTTTGCAAAACTTGATCTACTAGAGTAGATATCACATCATCTGCTTCAGCATCTCCAATTTTTATAACCTGTGATAGAAAAATATAGACAATATCACACACAAAAGCATATTAATCACCACCAGATCTATGAAAAATGCGCTAGGGACCATGGTGCAAAAGTAGTTATATTAATATCCACAAAAGATCAAAGTAAGCTAATTGGACTCAAAAGTATAGCAGGTCGCAATAGTCAATCAGAAGAATTGTAAGGAACTCCAGAACCAAAAATAAAGTATCCAAAATTAGAACTAGGAAGACATGAAGCTAAAAAAGATGGCACTAAACCCAAATAGGTGAAGCCCAAAGAAGTCAGAATATACAAATGCTACAAAATAAGAAACACCCAGCTAATCCAGGAAAACAACCTTATAGACAAGGCTTAGTTAATCACTACGAATGGGCCAATATAGAATCTGGTGATCACCTTACAAGAAAAGGACCAGCTGAATAATCTTGAGAAGAAGCAGGGTATTACCACATGCTCTCCTAGCATCCAAAGCTAACAGTCCTCCAAATATAGAATGAACATATTAGAAAAACTGCAACTTGGGGGATATTTATGATAGATGGATAACGACTACCATGCACCTCGAATCAAACTATAGGTCTGATTTACTTGCATGCTCAAAATATTTACATGTGTATACCCTCCTCGTGGTTTCCTCTTATTGCAGTAAAACAACCAAGTAAAGGCTTTCTTTTGTAGACCGAATATGCTCTTCACACATATGAACTGCTAACTAGCTAAGAAATTGGCTATGAAAGGAACCACTGATCATGCAATATGATCACAGGGTGATCAATGATTTTATTGATGTTAGATCAATGAGGAGCTAAGGGGATTAGTGAACTTGAAGACCTTCCTTGCAATGTTAGGTTGTACCCCAACCCTAGTTCCATTAGGTCAGGCTTATGTCTGTGGATGCAACATTCTTTTATAATAGATGAATATGTATAAGATCTTAATATCTACATTGTTCAAAAATAATTCTTCATCAAGTTTGAGCTATTGATGGCCTTGCTGCAATCTCATGTATAACATTCAGATTTGTATCATTTACCTCTAATTATCATGGGGAGGAATTTGAAGTGAGCTACTTGTCATATGTTGGTATCCTATTTTGGATGTATGTATGATTGAACCATGTTGCTTCATATATGTGATGTAACTGAGTTACTGATCACATCTCTTGTATTAATTATTTAGCCCTTCTTTAAAGGGACTAGATGTCCACAATTTTTGTGATAGAGATCCTCGTTAAGGAGCTTCAATATGTGACTTTGATTCTTGACATCTCAGTGATCTATAATACTATATCTTAGTGGTGGCAGGCCTTACCATGTTAGCAAGAGAGCACCGCTTGATAAATTTAGTTGGAATAGACCTGATTGAGGATGAAGGATTCACTCATATGATATGTACTGTTGTACAGATTTGTCAATAAATACTAAATATGGCATTGATTAAACTTATCTTCTTATGTGTAATATCCCACCCCTGGCAGGATATTTAATTTCGAAATTCTGCCTATTTGTTTGCTTGTGGTTTTATGTTTTTTTTGATATTGCAATGTTTGATACAGCAATATAATGCAGCAAAATAGAAGATATTGCAATAATAATTTCAACTCAAAAACTAAACATTACATAGAGAATACACAGCTGAAAATTCCAGATTTTTATATCAGCTTAGATACTCAATATTTTCACAAAATATCGACAACCTAGTTCATAAAATATCCCCTATTATCTAAAACAACAATACCCAGAAACTCTTGAAGTTACAATTCATGAATTTACAGGTAAGATATGCCTTGAAACCCTTTAAAATGGATGCCAGAATAAAGTATAAATTTTGCAATAGTCTATCAGCAGGAACAATGATAATAAACTCCAGCAACAATCACTATCTCCAATCCCCACGCCTAGTGGAAAACTGCATACAATTAAATTTCCAAAACCCTTGAATTTTTTGTAAATTATCACTCCCAATTTGCACACTAATGATTCCCATGTGCCAATGAAGATGTCTCACACCAGCAATAAAGATATTCAATAATAATTGTTTTCAATAACTTCTGATCCACAAATAAACCCTTGTAGAATTTGATATAAATCTTCACTTTTAAGCACAAATGTGACCTCTGAATAAAGCCACCAATATTTGCACAATCGAAGAGAGGCTACATTCTCCAAGATTGAAATTATAGGAAAACCCTAGGTCTCTACCTCAAAGACAAAGCTTCTTCAGAATAGACAAATGTTGAATGATTCAAAAATCATTGAAATCCCTTTTCAAAAACCTTTATATAATATTTAATTTGCATTTGGCTTCATCTCATTTAATTTCATTTACTTTTCCTTCCATTTGGTGCACAATATAAAGTATAATTTATTAAACACTTATATCTCCCTTCTAAATAATACTTTATCACTTATAATAAAGTATACTTTTAAACATTTAATATATCATTAACACTTGCATTTGATATAACTTTATATCATCTCTTAAAGTGGGCCCCCAATATAACTTAAATGCACTTTAAATAATTGACCTCATAATTCATTAAATAACCCCCTCATAATAAAGTCAATTAAATATAAATGATGTGCACTTTTTAATTAATTAATTATTATTATTAAAGTTACAACTTTAATAATAATAAAAATGGCATAACTTTCACAATAATGCATATAATTCAATTTTGTCTGCTCTAAGAGGTAACTCTCTGCATCCACTACGCATCCATCTGTCTTACTAATAATAGTAAGGGTCCCTCTCTAACATCCACTTACTTACTATAAATAGTAAGTCCCTCAAAACGAAACCAGAAACCTCTGAATATCAATGTCTCAGAACATATGAAGGATTTATAGAGATAAACACTTGCAACTGCCACCTGAAGAGCTCCATAATGCCCAAACTAGACCCTCAAATCCACCACACTAGTCTACGAGGGTCAAACAACTACCACCTGAAAAGCTCCATAACGCCCAAACTGGACCCTCAAATCCACCACACTAGCTTACGAGGGTCAAATGATAAGCTAATCCTTTGAAGTCTTATGCTCACGAAAATGGGGACATTACAGTCCGCCCTCCCTGAAATTGCTTGTCCCTAAGCAATCTCCACTGCAAAGAAACTCCACTCCTCAAGAGGCCCAAAAGAAGAATTGTGAAATGTCCCACACATCCCCAACTAACTCTTGTAGCACCAGCAACCACAACTGCGCAAAAATGGATGTCAAACCAGCTGTCCATCTCATGTGCACAAGAAATGTGCATCGAAAACCACTCATGTGCATGTGAACCAAAAGTGAAACTGTAAGCAATCCACACCATGTACACACTGCAATACCCATCAATGAACTCTGACCGGAACCCTGATGCCCAAGAAGGATCCCACAGCACACTATAGAGTGTCTAACAATATATTCTTAGATCCCAAACCCAAAATGGAAGTCTGCCATGTTTGATATCCTTCGACTTCCTCTGCTCCAATCCAATCTCAACTTCACCATTCTGAGAATGGTGAAGCAACCCGTCAGGACCCATCCAAACTGCAGTGCCAAACATGTCACCACCTGAATCCCAACACACCAAAGCCTCACATCCATTGAACATGAAGAGATAAAAATATCTCGGAGAGTCTACAATGCAACAACTCTCTCTGTCCTCTAAAAACCTCCAATTGCACTCAAGGCAGTCCCGTGCACACAAATTCATGCAATCAGCTGCAATAATTAATGTATCATCTGAAGATATGAAGGTTAGCAACATGAAATGGTTGCAACGACCATTAATCACCATTGTGGGAGTTTGAAACAAATGAACCAAGTTAGGATATTCTTCCACAATACGTTGCATACTGATGAAATAATCCAATCCTTGAGAATCCTCCACAAACAATTGTGAAACATCCTTCATGATCCTGCTGCTATAAGATTCTAGAGCCCTCGGGTCCCATACTCTTAAGTGTAAATATGCATGGATTCTATCATCTCTCTTGTAGTGCAACCTTTGATGAAGGCCTCTTTGAAATGACATGGTAGAAAGATTCAATCCCCTTCTCTCATGCCTTAGATCATAAACCAAAAGATGGTCAATTTTCTTACCTTCAATTGTTGGTCTAAAAATTACAACTGGCACAAACTCAACCTTTTGCTTAAGTGCATACTCCCCAATGTAACTTTCTTGTAAATCAAACCTGTGTGATTCATGAATTGAAAATCTTTGCACATAAACTGAATTGGCATCTTCAGAGTGATCAACAATTGCTGATACAAAAAATTCAGAGAGCTCAAAACCTTCATTGGTTTCATATGGGGCCCTTTCCTCATGCGCATGTCTCTCAACATGATCATCTTGCAACTCTACCTCATAAAGTGGGTTAACATAAGATATCTCAACTTCTATCTCAAAACGTGGATTATCAAAAACATGAAAGTTACTTTCAGCATTTTGCTCGAACTCTTCTTCATCTTCAAGAGGACTCGAGTATTTTTCCCCTACAGCTGCCTTAGAAATTTCAACTTCATCATCAACAAGTAAATCTTCTAAGCATTGATTTGCAAAATCAGACTTGCAGTAACTTGAATCCACATCACATAATTCATTTTTAACACCCAAATCTTGAGTGTCGATGTTAGAGAGTTCCACACATCCATCCTCCTACGATAAATAGTTGTTATCTCATGAGTAAGCTAATTATGGTTGTTGTCATAAAACAAAAGATCAGTGTAATGTCCCTTATCCGACTTAGCCCTAGAATTCGCTTGTTGATTAGATTTAGGGTTTCTTCTTTTTTCAAATGAATGTTCTCTTTGACTAAGTAATCTTGGATTGAAATCTGCATTTAATATTTCCACATGTACATATATCTGTTAGCATTAATATGTAGATATCCAAAAATAAATATAATCACAAATCAATAATAAAGACATATGAGGAGTGGCATGGGTAGATCCACCCGAAGGTATCCATCTAAGCCCAAGAGCACAAGCGTCCTATTAGGACAACCCACCCCTTGGCCCTGAGCAACATGACCGTCTCAGAGTGGTGTGCTTAGAGGAAACACTTGTACTTGCTTTCTCTACTCATGACATCACCTCGGAAGACACTTAACCTACCGGGGGAAGCCAACGGAGCTTATAAGTGGTTCCAGGCCTACCACCCCTCCATGGCCACAACGGATTGTTAAGTGGGACCCCCACCCCTCTAGGGCCGCAATGGATTGTTAAGTGGGGTTTTTAGGCACCACTTTCTCAGGCCCTTCCTCCCTAGTAGGCTTGCAAACACTAAGAAGACAATCTTTTAGCAATCAAATACCTTTGCATTTATTACCAATTCTTTAAGCTAATATCAACATCATTATCATCATGATAATACTAAAGAAAGCATTACACCAATAATCAGATTAGCAATATCTGTTTCTTATATTCAAAATGTGCTAAATATTATTGTTAAGTGAGTACATCACCTGAGTTGTTGTATCTCTCTATGTTTTTTGATTCCTTACTTGCCTTCTTCAACCTAATACTGGATTGATCATAGGATGAGGACAATTCATAAATATATATAATCTACTTATGTTTGTATTAAAGAGTCATCATTACTTATAAAGCTTAATAATTGCTGCAAGTATCCTTATTGTATATTCACAAGTGATTCACATATCTACTTATCCATACATATTATATATATGTATTTATACATATATATATACATATGATTTTATGAATAATATTTTTACATATTCTATATAAATTTATATATATTATTATTCCCAACTGCTTTCAATTTATAATAAGTTCTTGGTATGAATACATATGTCTATATATATAATTATGTCTTTATATTATTATATTTAACTTACTATTAATATATTGATGTTGCCTCTCTAACATATATGATCTGCAAGGGTTCTTTTGAATATACTCATATATTCCACCTTTTTATTCATCTATCCATCCATGTCCATTGCTTGAGACATCCCTCCTTTAATATCCCCCACTAGATCAAATATCACGGTTATTTCTTAAGGGGCATGTCTCTTTATATTAATCGCCTCTCTTTAAAAGGCATGTCTTTTTGTCTAGGTCAATCGCTATTTTATAATTGTTGTGACAAGGAGGGTTGACCGATGCATTTGAATGCATCACTTCATTTTTGAATATTTTTTCCTCTCTTTAATATGATTTGTAGCTTTTCATATCATTAACTTTAGAATGAAGTGCTGCCTTAATAACACCTTCTTTCTTTCTTCTTTTGTCTTATGTGACTGTTGCTTTATTAGATCGTTGCTTGTATGGTTGTTAGTATATTTTATTTAGCTGTTAATATATTTTAAATGTTTCTTGTTTAAAATATACTTATTATTATTTGTTTTATTTTTATCTTATATATATATATATATATATATATATATATATATATATATTATAATGATTATAATTACAATGATTTTTAAATTGTCAATATTTATTTTGTATTGTTCATATTATAATATTATCTTATGGTAATGTATTTTATTTATTTTATTCATTTATTCGCTTTTCAATGCATCACAATTTCAGGGACATGACAGTCCTCCACGCCTAAGATTGCTTGCCCTCAAGCAATCATAATCTAGATGTGTGATTTTAAGATGTTGCTCATTTTAGTGATGATATTAGCTTTGATAGGAGTTGGAAGTTCTAACACAAGTGATGGTTATTCTAGTGATGAGGATAATGTATTGACTAATATTCTTAAGTGTTACTACTTCTTCCTAACCCTCGAAACCCAAGAGTAGGAGCTTATGAATTAGTATAACTAAAAAACACTTGAAGCAAACAACCAAGTAGCTCAACCAAGCAAGCAAATAGCTCAACTAGGAAAACAAGCAGCTCAAGCAAGCAAACAAGTAGCTCAAATAGGCAAGCAACCAGCTCAAACACACAGGTAAGTAGCTCAAGCAAACAAACAAGTAGCTCAAGCACACAGGCAAGTAGCTCAAGCAAGTAGGCAACTAGCTCAAATAGATAGGCAAGTAGCTCAAGCACACGAGCAAGTAGCTCAAGTGAGCAAGTAGGTAGCTCAAGCACGCAAGCAAGTAGCTCAAGCAAGTAGGCAACCAGCTCAAGTAGACAAGCAAGTAGCTCAAGCACACGAGAAAGTAGCTCAAGCAAGTAGGCAACTAGCTCAAGCACATAGGCAAGTAGCTCAAGCATGCACAAGATGGCAGGAAAGATGCTCTGATACCATTGTAATGTCCCTTATCCGACTTAGCCTTAGAATTTGCTTGCTGATTAGATTTAGGATTTCTTCTTTTTTCAAATGAATGTTCTTTTTGACTAAGTAATCTTGGATTGAAATCTGTATTTAATATTTCCACATGTACATATATTTGTTAGCATTAATATCTAGCTATCCAAAAGTATTTAACTTACTATTAATGTACTGTTGTTGCCTCTCTAACATATATAATCTGCAAGGGATCTTTTGAATACTCATATATTCCACCTTTTTATTCATCTATCCGTCCATGTCCACTGCTTGAGACATTCCTCCTTTAATATCTCCCACTAGATCAAATGTCCCGGTTCTTTCTTAAGGGGCATGTCTCTTTATATTAATCGCCTCTCTTTAAAAGGCATGTCTTTTTGTCTAGGTTAATCACTATTTTATAATTGTTGTGGCAAGGAGGGTTGACCGATGCATTTGAATGCATCGCTTCCTTTTTGAATATTCTTTCCTCTCTTTAATATGATTCGTAGCTTTTCATATCATTAACTTTAGAATGAAGTGTTGCCTTAATAACACCTTCTTTCTTTCTTCTTTTGTCTTATGTAACTATTGTTTTATTAGATCGCTACTTGTATGATTGTTAGTATATTTTATTTAGTTGTTAATATATTTTAAATGTTTCTTGTTTAAAATATACTTATTATTATTATTTGTTTTATTTTTATCTTTTATATATATATTATAATGATTTTTAAGTTGTCAATATTTATTTTGTATTGTCCATATTATAATATTATCTTATGGGAATGTATTTTATTCATTTATTTGCTTTTCAATGCATCACAATTTCGGGGACATGACAATCTAGAGCTACATCACACTTATTTGTAGTGTCCTCAAGAGACTCAACCAAAAGCTTCAACCTCGTCCAACTGTCCATTGCCAAGTGTTGGTTCAAAAGGTGTCTTCAAAGGAAAATTAAGTGTATCATGTGTCATAATTTTTGTCCCACAGATGCAATGTAAATCAGCATGTGTATAAGTCTCCCTTACCTCATTATCCGTGCATTGGTGGTTAGGCCCCCGATAAACTTTGCAAGTGAAGCATAGACCTTGCCTTCTCATTTCATTCTTGCTCATTATGGGAGTTCCTATAACTTGATCATTGAGTTTAGATGTAGAACCACCTTCATAATCTGATTTAGTAGTTCTACCATACTTGCTCACACTGTGCCCATGACTGAATTTTTTCCCTTTAGATGAAATTTTCTCCTTATACACCCTCCTAATATACTTTACCAACCCAATCTTTTCAGACCTCAAGATGACAACAAAGTTCAGAAAATTATTAAGAGAGTATTGTGCTTTAAAATCATCTGGCATACTTTGATAGTCCTCAAAGAGTCTTCCCGTTCATAACTTTCCCTCATCTTGATGGCATCCTGTTCGATCTCTTCCTTGGATTTCCCTACAAAACTGTAGTAACCCATAACTGAAACTTATGAGTGTTGGTCACCAAAATGATGCAATGTGGGCTCTCTGAATATTTAATTCAAACCCCAACAGGATGGCAGGAAACCGCTCTCATACCACTTTAATATCCCACCCCTGGTAGGATATTTAATTTTGAAATTTTGCCTATTTGTTTGCTTGTGGTTTTATGTTTTTTTTTTAATATATTTGCAATGTTTGATACAGCAATACAATGCAGCAAAATAGAAGATATTGCAATAATAATTTCAACTCAAAAACTAAACATTACATAGGAAATACACAACTGAAAATTCCAGATTTTTATATCAGCTTAGATACTCAATATTTTCACAAAATATTAACAACCTAGTTTATAAAATATCCCCTAGTATCTAAAACAACAATACCCAAAAAATCTTGAAGTTACAATTCATGAACTTACAGGTAAGATATGCCTTGAAACCCTCTAAAATGGATACCAGAATAAAGTATAAAGATTGCAACAGTATATCAGCAGCAACAATGATAATAAACTCCAACAATAATCACTATCTCCAATCCCCACACCTAGTGCAAAGCTACATACGATTAAATTGCCAAAACCCTTGAATTTTTTGTAGATTATCACTCCCAATCTGCATACTAATGATTCCCATGTGCCAATGAAGATGTCTCACACCAGCAATAAAGATATTCAATCATAATTGTTTTCAATAACTTCTGATTTGCAAATAAACCCTTGTAAAATCTGTAATGACCCCCTTATATTTTTTCAATATTTTTGCAACAACACTTCAACAATTTCACCCGTCAACATTAGCAAAAACAAAACCAACACTGAAATGTAACCCTTCACCAAGAATGTACACCAAGATCCCAATGATGGGTGAGGTGTGACCAGATGGCGTCGGGCATCATTAGCAAATAACTGAAAGCTAGAAATTACAATGCTTTGCAACTCAACCACTTATTCAGCGGGAGTGATTGACGGCTCAGCCGATCAGCATGATGAAGAATGCAAGTACATGAAAAGTAAAGTATGGGCGGCTTACCGACCCCTTCCGCTTGTTCAACGGGCAGTACAGAAAATAAAGACAACGAGGCATGTCTCTTCCACCAATGGTGGGAATGATAGAATATGCAAGAAAGTAAATAAGGCAGTGAGGCCAGCCTTCTTCCACTAAAGTGGGGTTACAAAGAAATATGCAAAAGTATTAAAGAGTTGATCAGTACTACTGAAATAGCTTTACAATGTGTAGTAAAATCTGCAATAGCCAAGTATTAGTGATGTCCAAGTAGCTGCAAATTATATCAAATGTTTTTCCAAACTCCTGAAGACTTCCAACCATGAAAATCAAGCCCAAAGCCCAACTTCTGACAATCTGATATAAATAACCAGCAAAACACAAACTCATACCAGCAAGCATAGACTCACTAAAATACTCATAACTCTCAAAACTCCACCAAAACACTTGAAACACGATGCAAATGAAGCCTAACGAGAAGGCGCCCAAGTTTAGACAAAGAACCAATTGTAAACACCTCCCAATATTTTATTGCAAACATTCCAAGACATTGACAAGCAAGATACAGCCCTCAAGTGGGGCGACCTACAAGATAAAATCAAGGACACATCCAAAAAATCTGCAACTTAGAGAATAGGAGCGCCCAGAGCCTAGAAGAAGGATGAGCCAATACCCAAAAGCAAATAAAATTTGCACAATGACTTATGATCAAAAATCACTTTTAGCACAACCCAAACCAGCAACCTGAAAACCAAAAAAATCATCAAAACTTCAACAATAATGCTCAATTTGCTATCTCTGAATGAGAAGCAATATCATATCTAGCTAGGTACTATCTCTCAAGCACGAAGACTGGAAGGAAAGAACTAGGAGGCATGCATTCCTCGAAGCCAAAGCCTAAAACAATTTCAGCAGCACTTCAATATGAAAGATAATGGATAACTCCAAATGAAGGCCAAGGCTCATATTTATAACTTTTCTCCTCAATTTAAATCCATTTTTCCCTCCAATTAGGGCGCCCAAGTCAAATTCACGTTCACCTCTCATATTTGCATTTCATTTGAACTTCATTTACCTCCTCAACTAGGCATCCAACATGAGAAGAGATAACTTTAATAAAAATTGCCAATATTTCATAAGTTAGGTGTCCCAAGTCATAAAACGAAATACTTTATTAAAATATCATTTATTTCTCCCTTAAGGCGTCCATCAAGCCTTAATAAAATTTCACTTAAAAAATATTTGCAACTTAAATATACCCCCTATAAAGTCGTCCATTTTAGCATAGGAAATATTTTCACTTGGAACATTATTTTTATCAAATATTTAACTTGCCAAATTAAATACCTCAAGAGTTGGAGACTGTTGTGACCTTTTTCACACATCGCCCCATTCAAATGGGGACCCCCCAATTTTTGCTCCATTTTGGTCTTTTGGCTTTTGTTTTGTGTCTCTCTCTCTCTCTCTCTGATTTCTCTGTTCTTCTGGGGATGTTTTTGTATTTGACCTAATTTGAAATTTTGGCTAAGACTACAATGAATCTGTGAAATTAGGGTTTTGTTCTTCAGGTTGGATTGAGATTAAATCAAGTCAATAAATGGACAACTGAGTGCAGCCGGGCAGTCAGAGGGCCTCTAATAGATTCCCATCAGATTTTCGTTAAGATCTGACAACTTACTATTTTTAGTAAGTACCTAATTTGGGGTCTTTTCCTCAGGATTTTGGAATTCCAACTACTCCAACACATCCAGAGAACTTCAAAGTATGTGCACGCAAAATTGGAGCAGATCCAGACAACATTCTATTTTTAGCAGTTCCAGCTTCGGAGGTAGTTTTCGGGGCTTAAACATACAATTCTCCAATGAATGACAGGAGAATTGATCTGGGTTTTTCAAGACCTTCGCGATGGTGTAACATGCAAACCGAGATGGTGACTTTCAGAGTTCAGCCTTCCGAGACTATTTTTGGGGTTTGCATGCAGTGTTTCTCTGACGCATGTCCGGATATTCCTTCTGGGTTTTTCAAGAGCTACGCAACAGTGTGACATGCAAGCGGAGAAGATCAAAATTTAGGGACTTACTATTTTTAGACAGTACATGCATGCAGACCAGTTTTCTGGGTTTTTCTGGGTTTCTTGAGACCCCACGGGCAATATAACATGCAAAACCATCCGGCAGTGGATGAGTCACTTTTCAGGCAGTTTCTATATTTTAGCAGGTACACTCTAGCAACCGCCTAACACTCCAGTTCAACAAGCAGAACGACATGCAGAAGGAACGAAGTCAAACGGAGACTGTTTGGGATATATGTAGGTCAAATTAGGGTTTCCACTTTTATAGGGGGTGAAATCCAGAAATTGTCAAAACGAAGCACCGCACCAACATAAGCACACTTCAAGGTACCTGCTGGCAAAATTTGAGCGAAATCGGAGAACTTACTATTTTTAGTAAGTCAGGGCATGGCTATAAATAGCAGGTCTGCACCCGAGGTTGGCATCAGAGCGACACTCAAGTTCTCAGGATCAGGCGTTGCAAGTTTCAAGTCAAACAGAGCTACTGAAGTCAAAAAAATCAAGGACTTACTATAAATAGCAGGTGGCTATAAATGGCAGGTCAGAGCATGGGACAGGCAAAACAGGTTCATCAAACTACAAGGATCATATGGTGAAAGTTTCATGACAAACGGAGCTGTGGAAGTCAGGAAAGCAAGGACTTACTAAAAATAGAATGTGAAGGCAGAGGCATGAAGATTTTGCTAAGTGTGGCAAAACAGAGGCTCATACCCTTGAAGGCGCCCAGCTAAGAAGAGAAAACTTCCAAGTCAAAAATGGAAGCGGCATGTTCAAAATGCGCCCAGAAGGAGGAGAGGTGACTTCAAAATTTTCTAAGGCAAAAATGGAAGTAGGACCTCTAAAATGCGCCCAAAGCTATAAGGGGAGTGAAAGAAAAATCTAAGGCAATAAAATTTCCTCCTCCCTACTTCAAATGTGCCCTCAAGAAGGAGGGGACTTAGAAATTTTCCTGAGTCACAAAATTGCGGCTGCATACCCTAAATGCGCCCAAGTCATGAAGTAAGCAAAGAGGGGAGTGAGAGAAAAGTTTCTAAGTATAAAAGTTCCTCCTACATAGGTGAAATGTGCCAAAAGAAGAGAAGGCATGGCAAGAAGTTTCCAAGGCGTGGAAATTCCTTCTCCAAAGAAGGTAAGATGCGCCCAAGCTTGAAAGTGGAGGTAGCATGTGTGAAATGCGCCCAAGGTGGAGGGGGTATTAAAATAGTTTCATGGCGTTGAAAGTTATCCTCCTCACATACCTAAATGCGCCCACATCTTCCTCTAGCATACATGAAATGCGCCCTCAAAAAAAATAAACATGAAGAAAAATACGCTAGGCGTGGCAAGTTCCCCCTCATACCCTCATATGCGCCTAAGATGTAAAGACAAGGTAAGGCAAATGCTAAGGCGTTGAGGATTTGCCTCCACCACATGTGAAATGCGCCCTAAGAGGAAGAAGTTAAATAAAATATCTAAGGCGTGAAAACTAAAAGAAGGCCCTGTGAAGTGCCCCCTTCGAGGTTTAGAAGAAATTTCTAAGTGAAAGAAAATTTCACTAAGAGAAATGCGCCCGTGACAAAGAGGAATTGGAAATTCTTCGGAGGGCAAGATAAGGTATGAGATGAGTTTGAGAATTCTTCAAAGGCAGGATAAAATGGCCTGGAAATATTCTAAGGGTGGAAAAATAATGCTAAAGGGAGTAAAATGCGCCCAGCAATCAAGAGGAGGTAATATTAAATTTTCCTAGTGCAAGGTAGGGTGTGCCCATGAACATAAAGGGAATTTCTTCAAGAAAATAAGGAAAAATACCAAAGCATAAAAAAGTGAAGATTGCAGGCATGAAATGCGCCCAGATTTGAAAATGAACAAACCTTACTGATTTTTATTATTTTTCAAAAAATAATAATAATAATAAAAATTAAATGAACCCCTTCGTCTGGATACACATGAAAACGATGATTTCTGAGGGGAATTTTCTTTTGGGTATTGGACGTTTCCAACTGGGAGATGATTTGAGGTTCTTCCACACCTTGCTCATGTTTTTTCGGCAAAGATTTCGGCCTGGCACCCGTTTAACAAATTTCCTAAGGCTCTGAGGGATAAATTTTCTAAAGCATGGTAAAATAAAGCTGAAGAGGTCAAATACATTCACAGGGTAGAGATGAAATTTGTCCAAGGCATAGAAGAATTTGAAGATGAAATGAAGATAGAACATCAAGCATTCAGATGTTGAAAAGTTATAAAAGTTTGCTGGAAATGGTGAACTATATCAAGATCCGGAGGTCAAGCAGGCCTTAGAGGTCAGAACATGGAAACTAGGTAAGGTAAGTGAGTTTATATTACAAGTGTTTTGATTCTCTTCTTTTTGTTTTGCAGGATGAACGTTGAGGCCAAGGCATGAGGACTTGATGAAGCTAGACAACGTTGCAACTTTGGGAAGAAGAAATGACAATGAAGATTTGGCTAAGACATTAAGAACGTGATGCAAAAGAAGCAAATGCACCCAAGGCAGTGGGCTAAAGAAATGTGAGAGTAACAAGAAGAATCAACGCAGAAGAGCTTTTTGCAAGGAGGATTTGAACCAAGTGTTGTTGCCTCCTCCTAACGCAACAGAATTGGCAGAGAAGAACAATGGGAACGCATTTCTGGATGAGAATCTTCTAAAAGAAGACAGTGGGCATTAATTGCAGATAATGGTTCCTGCAGAGGAGTGGAGAATATTTGGTGCATTCATTGCCCCACTCCTCTCTGTGGCAGTTTTTAGGGCAAAAACCCTAATTAGGGCATATATGGCTCAAGCTGAGCCCTTCATTGTAATTCAATCTAAGCCGTCCGTTGGACTGGGCCAACTATAAAAGGGGCATCCCCCCTCATTTGTAACTTAGTAGATATCAGATTGAGAGTAGAGAAGATAGAAGTTAGAATAGATAGAAAGATAGCTTAGAAGTTAGCTTAGTTTGGAAAGGAGAGAAAGACTTTCCCTTCGAAAGTTTTTGTAAAAGATTGTTGTGTAAGACTCCCATAATATAAGGATTTTCATTGATTGGTGATTCTATCTTGCATTGTGGGCAGTTGACGAGATCTTTTCGTCTTTCCAATTCAAGTAGATAGAGTAGAATAGACTTTATTTTATGCAAGTGGTTGTTAATTGTGGAGCGTGGCGCTTTGGTTTGAGCATATCTTCTTTCATCCATACCACTAGCGGGCTTGCTGATGGTAAGTCCGCCCTACGTGGTCAACTGGAATATCAGTACTTAACTTCGGTTGTGATTTGTATGTTCACTTGCATCATTGTGATGGGGTGTGTATGCTGAATCATAATTTGAACATCTGACTCATCCTTTGAAGATTGCACCAATTTTGTCAGAGTTGTGCGAAGGGAGACGAAGCAAAGTCTGGTTTGAAGATTGTTTAAGTCGATCCTCGCCCTCCACCCCTTTAGGAGTAGATGGTAGCATCTCTAATCCTTATATCATTTACATTCAGCATTATCCGGTTAGTTTAAGAACCCGAGCTTCATTGACAAATCTCTCGAAATTTGAAAATCCTTTCTTCGAAGTTGAACGATTACATAAGTCCCCTTGGAATACCCAGCATATTCACATCAACCAACTGAGTCTATTCGCAATAAAAGGAACCTTGGAGTTGAACGCATGAACTTTGACGCAATTTTAGCATGCGGAATCAAGAGGGAATAGAGTGATCATTGGACATTTTATTCTGTGTTGGTGTTGTCATAAAAAACACGTCAACATGTTGATTGATTCAAGAATCATTGAAATCTCTTTTCAAAAGCCTTTATATAATATTTAATTTGCATTTGGCTTCATCTCATTTAATTTCATTTACTTTTCCCTCCATTTGGTGCACAATATAAAGTATACTTTATTAAACACTTATAGCTCCCTTTTAAATATCTCTTTATCACTTATAATAAGGTATACTTTAAAAACATTTAATATATCATTAACACTTGCATTTGATATAACTTTATATCATCTCTTTAAGTGGGCCCCCAATATAGCTTAAATGCACTTCAAAATAATTGACCTCATAATTCATTAAATAACCCCCTCATAATAAAGTCAATTAAATATTTAAATGATGTGCACTTTTTAATTAATTAATTATTATTATTAAAGTACAACTTTAATAATAGTAAAAATGCCATAACTTCCACAATAATGCATATAATTCAATTTCGTCTGCTCTAGGAGGTAACCCACTGCATCCACTACGCATCCATTTGCCTTACTAAAAATAGTAAAGGACCTCTTTAACATCCACTGACTTACTATAAATAGTAAGTCTCTCAAAACGGAACCAGAAACCTATGAATATCAATGCCTCAAAACATATGAAGGATCTGGAGAGATAAACACTTACAACTGCCACCTAAAGAGCTCCATAACACCCAAACTGGACCCTTAAATCCACCACACTAGCCCACGAGGGTCAAACAACTGCCACCTGAAGAGCTCCATAATGCCCAAACTAGACCCTCAAATCCACCACACTAGCCTACGAGGGTCAAATGATAGGCTAATCCTTTGAACTCTAATGCTCACAAAAATGGGGGCATTACATTATGTGTTGCATTATTTAGTTGTATTAAACACTCTATGATAGCTAGTAGGCTTGTTCTATTTGAAGAATATGAATGAGATTACAAAATGTTGATAAATCTAGAGTAGAAGATTATTTCAACTTGTATGACTAGCATTGAGGTACTAATAAAACCCTTATCTTAAGAGGTAATACATGGATCCATAAGAGTTGTATTTTAAGAGTGTATGATGCAAAGTTTTTCCATATTCCAATGTATTTTTAGTAATCTACTAAGTAGATGCAACCCCCAACTTATGTCAAGCACATTTATGAATGTTAAACATAAGTTCATGATAAAGAATGTAATGTGCATTATTAAGAAGGATTTCTTGTGTAGATCAAATTGGGTAGAGCATTCTTATAGTGATTTGTGGTTGGTAACATACAATTGGTACTGTTGTAATTTCATGCCTCATTTGACCCATTGTTTATAACTGATCGGAGACATCCTAAATGGGTCCACTAAATGTCCAAAGATGCAAAAATCCATAAAATTCTAAATTTGGGCTCTTGTTGGCATTTTCCTTAATGATTTTGTGTTTGTCAAAGTTCCAGGATTGTTCCTACCGTCATACCTTGCCTTCCAATCCAAAACTCCACTGAAGTCCTTGTGAAAACTTGTCCAAGTGTTTTGTCGGAGTTTCAAATCCCTCCATCCTTGTCGGACTGGTCACTTAGTCATTCCTTCCTTGAAACTCCAACATCCCAAATTCCTTTAAGTCTTCGTCAAAATTCTTATTCCTTGAAAATATGGCATCCTAACATTCCTTTAAGTCTTCGTCAAATTTCTTCTAAGTGTTCATAGTTTCATAGTTTTCCATCCCTCCATTCTTTCCCCAATTTCCCAAAACCCCGACAAAGGAAAAAAGGGAAATAAATTAATAATCACAAAGTTTGAAAAAGTCGCAAAATTTGCAAGTTAGCAAACTTTGTGAAAATGTGGCAAAGGTAGAAAAGGTCACCAAGTTTTTAATGTCACAAAGTTCACAAGTTCATGAACTTCACAAAAGTGCAAAAAATGTCCAAAATGGGTCCCCTAAATGTCCAAAGATGCAAAAATCCATAAAATTCTAAATCTGGGCTCTTGTTGGCATTATCCTTAATGATTTTGTGTTTTTCAAAGTTTCAAGATTGTTCTTGCCTTCCTACTTTTCCATACAATCCAAAACTATAATGTCCCCTTTTTTCGGGATTTGTATCCTTGCAATGGTTAGCCTACTATATGGTCCTCGTAGGTTAATGAGATGTTGAGGGGACCCTTTTGAGGATGTTCAGTGGGTCGTTAGCAGGCTTGGGTATCCATTCTAGCGTATATAGCTCAATGATTCAGTATTTTGGTTGATAGGCCTTACGGAGGCAGTTCTAGAGTGCAGTTTTCATACTTACTATTTATAGTAAGTTATACCAGGATCAGTGGTCACCACGCCAGCAGTTCGAAATTGTGTTTAGATCGCTCTTAGGGGTTATTGTCAGATTATTATGGAGAGTTGACATTTAATTAAGTTATTGTTGACACAAAATTTTGCATGTAGCAGCAGTCTTATGGAAAACTTAGCTATTGGGGGACATAGTGCGCTAGCTAAGTGACCTCCGGGATTTTATCGAAGCCGGCTCTTCGCTTAGTGGGTTGAGGAAAAAGGTAAAGAGAATAGCATGAATGTAAAGCTTACACTACAAGCGATATGCCAAAGTCTTAGACGAATTTCGACAGAGCACAATGCAAAAATGCAAAGGCCCGAACCACTAAATGCTATTAATTAAGTTTAACTTCCTCCACAAACATTTATTATGCAAAATACCCTCTAACTTGTATAATGAAATCTAACATAACTTATTTTAACACAGAAGAGTCGAAGAAACATGATCTGCATTATTTTCAGCTATAAAAGGTTACAAAAACTGAAGAACAGGCATTCATACAAAATAAAGATAATAGCACAGGTCAATAGTTTCTAACAACTGCTGAAAACAAAAAGGCCGAATCTACTTGGCACAGTCTGAAATCTTTAATTTGGAAAATAACTATTACAAAAGGCTTGCTTCCCAGTGCTTGGGACTTTTTGCAAAAACTTGATCAACCTCTAATAAAATAAAACACGGCCCCATATATAGGGCCATCCCACCGCCTGAAACTGCATCATGAAAGAGTAGACCACGCGCGGCGATCCTCGGCCCAAATGATCCGAGCCGCCACAGTAAACATCCATCGATCAGCAACATGCCACCGAGGCCACGATATGAAACAGAAAACCATGCAGCAAGAAGACACGCGGCAGCAGGAAGCACAAAAGATCCATCAGCATTTCCAAGGTAACCAGCGCAGGAAACAGAAAAGCCACGTGTCATCCAGACGAAGCTTGGAAAAAAGTAGTAAGAACGCTCGGCAGAAAGCCGCGAGAGGGATCCACGTGGAGAGCTCCGAGCAAAAGCAAAGAATCGAGGCGGAAAGCAAAGAACGAGGTGGGCCCGAACCAAAAAAGCAGCTAGCACGAGCCACGCAGCACACATACGGAGATTGCCGAAAAGCGAAACAAAGCCCAAGCAAAAAGCTTCGCGAGACAGCCACGTGGCGAGCTCTGAGGACAGTGAGCATACAAAATTAAGGCACAACCGCAAAGGAAGCGAAAACTGCCAAGGCATAGGTGGTTTTTATTGAACAGTTATTAAAGTTAAATTACTTTAATAATATTGATTATTAAAGTGACTTTACAATTTAATGTTATAAAGTTACTTTTAATAAAGTAACTTTATAATTTTGTGTTATAAGGGAAATAAAGCAACTTTAGATAACTTATTATTATTTTAATAATAATACTTTATGAAATATTTTATTAAAATTCAAGTATATTAAAAGCAACATTTTAATATTATTTCCAAAAGCCTAATTGCAAAAGTTGGCGTTGGAAATTGGGAGAAAAATTAGAAGGGCAAAAGAGATCATTTTTTATTATTCATTGTTTATTTGCAAAAAAAGAGAGAGTTGAGCAACAGGGTTTGTTGGTTTGAAGATTCAAGCTTTTTGAGGATGAAAACCCTTAGAGAGGACAATGTCTACAAATGTGGAAGATCACCCAATGGAATTCTAAGAGATAGTCTCATTGAAATGTGCTAGCCAATTTTTTCAAGTTTTATCACATTAATTTCACCCGTTAATGTTAGAGAAACCATAAACCAACTGAACGGAACCCTTCTTTTCTGATCAACCCAGATCCCAGTATGGGCAAGGTGAGAGCATACTTGAAAGGGGATCGTTAGCATAAATCTGAAATTGTTGGAAAGTACAATGAGAGGAAATAACAATCAACTCAACCACTTATTCGGCGGGAGGACTGGAGATAGAAATTACATTGTTGAAAGTAACAATCAACTCAACCACTTATTCAACGGGAGGACTAGAAATAAAAAGTACAATGCTGAAAGTAAATATGCAACTCAACCACTTATTCAGCAGGAGTGTGTTGACGGTTCAGCCGATCTGCAATATGTAAATGCAATACAATGTAGACTGAGCATGACCAGTCTCTTCCACAAGCGTGGGAAAGCAATGTAATAAGCAAGATAATTAGAATGCTGACAATACTACTGTTCAGCTTACAATATGACAGAACTCCTGCCAATATCATTGTATTTCATTTGTCTCAATGCTGCAATAATAGAATAAGTCTCTCCTATCATCAAATGACATTCCAACCCAAAACCCCACTCAAATGACAGACTTTTACAATCTGATATGACAAACTAGCAACTAGAAAATACAGATCAGCAGCTCTATGACTCACTAAAATGATCATAACTCCATCAAAACTACTCCAAATGACATGAGACTAAGTGCAATGAACTCCACGGAAGATGGTGACCAAGTTATGACCAAGAAACAGCGGCAACAACTACTCAATAAATTTTCTAAACATTTGCCAAGCAAGATTAAGTGGTACGGCCGCAAGAGGGGCGACTTCAGCAAGATAAAATCCAAATCTGCATAGTAAAATCTGAAACTCTCCAAAAGGGGGCACCCAAGGATGACAATGACATATGCAAACTACCCAGAACAATATAAAATTTATTCTAAGACTTGTGAGCAAAAACTACTTTCAGCTATACTAAATCAGCAACTCCAAAAACTAACAGAAGTGCAAGAAACCCAACTACAATGTGCTCAATCTGTTCTCAAGCATTAAGAATAGCAATATCTCAACTAGTTGCTATCTTTCAAGCAAGAAGTCAAGCCAAAGCTAGGAGTTATGCATCCCTCGAAGCAGCTCACTAACCATTTCGGTAGCATAACTCTACTGTAGATATCTGAGATAATGAACTAAGAGCCCAATGCTCTTATTTATAACATTTCCTGCTCCAAATTCAAATTCAATCTCCCTCCAAATGGATGCCAAAACCAAACTCAAATTCACAATGCCCATTAGTGTCATTTGCATTTCATTTCTCCAAGTCGTCCTCCTCGAAGAAGCATTATACTTTATTAAAATGTCAATAAAGTATATTATGGCGTCCAAAATAATAATAAAGTGAAACACTTTATTAAATTGATTTAATTCCTCCAGGCTAGGCGTCAAAACAATAAAGTGAAATATAAATATAATTGACCACTTATTTCTCCAAGGCGTCCAAACATGCCTTTTAAATATTTCACTTAAAATAATACTCTCATCAAATATCAAACTTGCCAAAATAATCACCTCAAATACTAGAGACCAACTGACCATACTGCCCTGCCCGAAATAGCCATAACACCAAGTTGCTGAAACACTGCCAAAATTAGCACCAAAGGTGTTGGAGACCAAACTGCTCAAATTGACCTGCCAGATATAGCCATTGCATTGAACTGTAGGAACCCTGCTAAAAATAGCACTGCTAAAAATAAAACTTACTAAAAATAGTAAGTTGTTCCAAACTCATTTTTACCATAATTCGAGTAGTCGTCGTACTTACTAAAAATAGTAAGTCTGGAAAAGTTCTCTGATTCAGTTGCATGTCACACCATCGCGAAGCTCTCTGAAAACCCAGAAGGAATCTAGAATCCGAACTATAAAACTCCAACATGCAAACCCTTGAATCCTCAAAAGAAACCTTCAAGTAGCTAGAAACCCTAATTCTACCTTTGACTAGCCTACAGGTATCCGGGAATAGGCTAACAGTCACTGGAAAGAGTAGTGCTAAAAATGGGGACATTACACTCATACAGAGATTATTACAGAGCTTCATTGATTTCCTGAAGGTCATCATTCAGGGGTTTACAAACTTTTCAAGGTTTAGTTGATAATCAGTTTGAAGGGACATTCAGGGTTGAATCATACAAGGTTTTGAAGATTGTTGATATTCTTAGTTGTTGTTCAAACACTTTCATATTTGCATTATTGCACGTTGTGTAATCCGAGTATGATTCTAATGCAATCTCTTAAGCCATAATCAAATCTGAGTTTTAATTTTCTTGCTACTATTTGGAATTTGGTTGTTTTGCAAATGTATATGTTCTTTGTATTTTTTCTACTCAAAACCCTAGATCAGAGGGGGTTATTATAGTGGTATCAGAGCCAAGGTCTAAAGGTCAAGAAGGTCGAGACTCTCGAGGGCGAGCAGGCTCTAATATCCTTGTGCATCGAGTGGGATGGCCCCACCTTCGGCTTGTGCCCCGGGGTCTGTATAATTAGGGGGTGGTTCCCACCCTCAGATGCTCCAGTGGTATGTTGTGCGAGATGTGCCCTACGAGCCACTCTTAATGTTTGGGTGCCGCCCTTACCACCAGGCCAATCTTTTGGTTTAGTGATTAGTAATTTTTCTTTCTGGAGCTTATGCAAAATTGTTGGCATTTCAATTAGCACCTCTGGAGTGCTTATTGGAAACAGACAGCTATGCACAGTGCATAATGACTGCTCTTCAAATTATGGAGGGGAAGCTCCCTCTTGTTTGTTGATGTTTATGTAAAAGTAAAATGGACTAATGTTCCTATCTTTTTTACTCAGCGGGCAGGACACAAGGGTGCATAAACACAATGCATTCCAGCTAAGGTTTTCTCTGGCTTCTGCAGATCTTAACTACAACTAGGCTAACTTTTAATCTATCCTATCTCCTCTCGATAAACAGAGCAAGGGAATATAGGAGCAGGAATGGGATGGTTGGATCACTTGGGCCGACCATCTCTCAAAATGCATCTGAAGCTCTGAATTCTCAGATCTGTTATCACGAAAACTAGCAGCGCTCGTTCCATGGATAACCCCCCTACGAAACTTGTTTGTTTCATAGGTTCGTGATGTTTAAGCACACAAAAAGAAGTGATTTTTGATCCACCTCAAAATGCGTTTTGAAATCGCAGATAGTCCGTTTGAGCATCCCTCTGGGTTCGTCTCGCGAAGACCTTCGAAACGAGTATCTTCACGAACACTCGTTGTTCATACTTCACAAAATTGTGAAAAGTGCAAATGTTCTGGAAAAAAGCGCTCTAACATTTTCAAAAAAAATTCTAAGTGTTGAAAGTGCAAGGGCAGGGTTTTTTAGTACCACTGCACCTAAGTGAAATGTTAGCTTGATGCAAGGGCGCTTACACCAAGTCTCCATACAAAAGTTTCTAAGTGTTGAAAGTGCAAGGGCGGGGTTTTCTAGCGCCACTGCACCTAAGTGAAATGATGACTTGGTGCAAGAGCGCTGATTTTTAGCGCCCTTACACCAAGTTCCATACTTAGCCATTTTAAGTCTTGGGCGGTGATTTTTGTCTACATTGCACTTTTCTCAGTTTTTCAAATTGGTGCACAAGTGGTGATTTTTAGCGCTTGTGCACTTTTTCAGACTTAGTCAAAAATGACTAGGGCGGTGATTTTTGACTCAAGTGCACTTTTTCCAGACTTAGTCAAAAATGACCAAGGCTGTGATTTTTGACTCAGTTGCACTTTTCCCAGTTTTTCACTAAGTGTTGAGCCCAAGTGCCAAGGTGCTAATTTTCAGCACCCTGACATATTTTTTGCCAAACTTACACAAAAGTGCAAGGGCGCTGATTTTTAGCGCCATTGCACCCAAGAACATTCTCCTAAAGTGCAAGGGCATTGATTTTTAGCACCATTACACTTTTGGCAGTTTTTGCCTTAAATACTTCCAAATCACTCCATTTTCGCTCTGGACCATGTTTCTCCACTCCCACATCGTTTTCCGTGCCCAGTTCCTCTTTTCACGCTTGCTCAACATCGTTTGCTCGCTTCACGCTTCCCAATGCTACTTTTTCTGCTAACGCCTGTTGATTCACCACCCTTGTAGTTTCTTTCCAAATTTCATCAAGTGATCTTGAAGGTGACATTTTCTGATCCAATGAACTATCCCAGATCTACAAAGAAGTCGTCATGTTGCAAGTTGAGGATGCCAGTTTTTAAAAAGCCTCAATACATGTCATTTGCAATATACGGCTGACACTTGATAATCCCAAGATGCATCTTCGCAGGTGCAAGAAAATCCATTCATCCGCCAGAAGGTCGATCACAAGAGTTCACACCCTTGTTGATTACATAGTCGGCCCGGATGAAAATTTCATCCAGGGGACTAGGAAGAAGTATGAAGACTCCGCGCCCAAGCAAGGAACCATGAAGATTCTTGATCTCCCAATGTTGAACATTTTGATGCTTCCCTTTATGCATCTTGTAAATAGTTTTTAACATCTTAAATGTCTTTTTGTAAAGTGTAATTACACCAAAATTATGAGATGTAATTACATAGAAATAAATTACACTCGGTTAGATTAGGGTTTCCTATTTTTACTCAACTGATTTCCTAATTTTTCTCTTCCCTCTTTTCTATAAGTAAGAGGGATTTCTATTGTAATAGTTACCTTTTGATATTTTGCAACAAAGTGCTGCCCTTTTGAAACAAACATTGAAACTTTGTGTTCAATTTTGTGAAACTGAATTTAATCAATAAAGAAGGAAGTTGCATGCCAGACTTTGTCTTGGAATCGATTCTCTTTGGATTTGAGTAAGATTGGTGGTGATTAGTGAATGGTATTTGAAGGTCTTCAAGTAATTTATGTAAACTTTGTGTTGCATCTATTATTTGGATTTACTTTTATGTGTGGATATTTTGGTTGAAAGATCTACAAGACTTTGTGCTTGTAATCGTTCATGCGGTTCGAGGAATTGTTTCATCTAAGAAGACTTTGTGCTTCTAATGCGACAAACAATTACTTTTGCAGATCCAACATTGAAAAGGCTACGGAACGACTTTGTGTCTTCGTGAGCTTTCCCTTTTCTTTTACTTTGTTAGTATAAATCACATCTGGTATCTCTACGCTTTACTTTGACAAGATAGAGATATTGGCATTACTGCTTTTTGTTAAAGTTTCAAGTTATCAGATCTAGAACTTTCCAATTGTGAAGCATTGTAAACATCTTCTCTGAAAAAAGAGAGAAGGATGAATGTAACACACCCCCCCCATTTCGTAAGTGTAGTGTACATCTTGTAAGTATTTCATTAGTTTTACTATAGCTTCTATTAGCAGTAAGAAAGGTGCCTCCCCTTTCTGAGAGGAGAGATTATATCTCACATAGCTGTGGCTGAAATCTAGATAGCGTAATCTATTGAAAAGTTGATTACATTATTTTCACCCAACAAGATCTACGCTGGAATAAGGTCTGATGCAAGCAAACACTCTTACGGTAAGCTGAATCTCAGGATTGCCAAGGAGGAGAAACCCCTATTCGAGGTGTAGACTAGGATGCAACTCACTAGAAACAACAAAGGACGATGAACCGATATCAAGATTCCCGAGGAGGTGACGACACCTATCCAATGTGTAGGCTGAAATATAGATCATTACACAACATCAAACGATAACCATTAACATCAAAATTCCCAAGGAGGTGACGACACCTATCCAAGGGGTAGATTGAAACAATAGATTATAAGAACGAGACATTGATAGAACTCGAAACTTTGGATCAAATTGCATGTGCATTTTGATTTATTTCTTCGAACTTTCTCAACAAATTACAAAGATTTGGGACAGCAAAGGTACGAAATCATACACAATTGTAATCAAACCAAACAACTCTCATCCAAGAGTGAACAAATATAGACTTGCAAGCTTGTTGGCACAGTGGTGCAGCAATTTTTGTAGCAAATAAAGGTTACAAAATAATGAGCAAAGGCTCTTATTTATAGAAACTCAAAGGGGTAGGCAACCCTAAAATCTCCTTGAGCTAACAATTAGTTCTTGCCGATCTGCAAGATTTATTCCTAAGTCTAAATGTAGGTGACCTAGCAGTTAACTGGAAAGCTACTTCAATTAAGTGAAACTAAACTAAAAGTGAACTCCAATGTACAAAGTGCCTCCAAAATAGAGATCCACAATTAGTGGAGATAGACATGCATGATCAGTGGGACAGTGAGTTAACTTGGAAAGAGGCATCAAGTTAACTCCTGTTTGTCATTAATGCTATTTTGGAGGGTAGGACATCCCAACTGGGTGTTTTACACCACAACACCACTAGCCAACAGTTTCTCTAACCATTTGTTGACTTCTTCTACCTTTGGACAATAAATGCTCCGTAGGATGATGACATGTCGCTTCAGCATCTCTTCAACACTCGCAATTTGCTGCTGATATTCAATGGTCTTGGCAGCTACATCATCTAGCTTGGCTGACATGGCTGCAATCTCACTCAACTTGTGACCAGCAGGATCACTGCAAAGACTGCAATAGATGAGGTCTTGGAACTATTTTTGTACTTCAGCTAGCTCAATGTATGCACCTCCTTCGTGCTGATACGGGCAAGGGATGGATGTTACCAACATTCTTACGAGCTTGATAACACCTGCTACAATCTATTGGTACTCAATCAATTCCACAGAGTTAGTATCATAGGCTTTCACCTTGTATGCCAGTTGTTCTTTCCAAGCGAAAAGATGTTGCTTGTTCTGCTCTATGGTAACTGAATTATATGCCATTTCTAAGTCAAAGAAAGTGATCTCATCTTCAGGCCTTTTTTCTGTTGCCTCTTACTTCGATTTTTGAATCTCCACGTGAAGGTCGTGGGCTCTGTACCTTAACTGATATAGCTCTGTGAGTATACACCACCCTTTGATGATGAATTCATCCACTTGATTTCTCAAGTGTTTTCCATACAGGATCAACTGGTGGTGATTTTGTTCCGCGAGGAGGTCTAGCATCTCTCAAGGCAAGGCAATATTTGGTGTGCCATGTATCAAGCTAGATATAAGGTGAAGTCATCAACCTCTACCTCATGTGCATTCATGTCTTCAGGTGGTGCAACTGTCTCTATGACAATTTCATTGCCAGCATTCTTTCCTACATGGACCTACTTCTTCAGCTTCTTTACTGGCATGTTTTGAGGGACATGGTCAAACTCTGTGAAGTCCAATTGGTAGGATGGTCTCTTTATTTTCCTTCCCAGGAGATTCTCAATCCAAGATGTATCTTGACTAACCTCGTTGGAAGGATGGATGATAGGACCCAAAATGCTTGATGGATGGGATTGCGTTGCAGTGTCATGTGGTGGCGAATTCAAGTCAATGGGGACCAGAGAGTGTTGTGATGGTGGTGAAGTGGGAGGTTCTGCTTCCACCTCTGGTACTGCATCGGCTACAGCTGCTTCCATTATTGGCTATGTCTCAGCAGTAATTTTCTCAATTACTAGCTTAGTTGCAACTGTTTCTATGATTGGCTCGGCTATGTCTGTGGTTGTCTCCACAAGTACCTCTTGCTGATTTATGTCAACAATTGGTATTCTTCCTCTTGTGTGCCTTGTCATTCGGGCTTCGGGCTCCTCGAGGAGGGTTACTCCATTGCTTCTATCTGGGCTTCTTCCTTGACGTGGAAGGTAGTGAAGCATGAGTCGGTGGCGGCTTTGTGCGGGGAATTACTACCTTTCTTGTCCTTTTGTTGTCCAAGTAGAGTTGGTTGTTTTTGACAACCCTACTTGTCCTTTCCTCAATAGACGTACTTTCCTTGGCATACCAATCCACTTTTCCAAGTGGTTGTGAGTCAACCCGATCTACGAAGAATGAAGGAAGCATAACTTCTCCATCATCATTGGATAGGTCTTCAACATCCTCTGACATGAAGTCAGTAATTTGTGGAAGTCTAAACCGGTTGTAATTGCGTCTTCGTACATCAAACTCATCTTCACAATTGACCCAATAGTCCTCCATGGAAGACTCGTGTGAAGAGTTTTGCTCAAGGTGTTGCATAGTGACCCCGAGGATCGTACGATCGTCTCTCGATGAGATACTTAAAATTAAGTCTCACCATTTCGTGGTCTATGGCCTTGGCATTAGCCGTTGTCTTGCACCTATAAAGTCTCCTCTCAAAAGGAAAGTTTGTGGTCGTCTTGCGTTTGTTGCACAGATGAGAATGTACCTCGAACAACTGTCGCAGGAATTCCATGAAGTCCACCCTATCTGAAGGATAGCAGGGTAACATGGCAGGATGACCCTTGTATCCATATACGTGTATGTAGGTGTAGGTGGGGAACTGGATGAACCAATCCGCCCAATCCATCATTGCCTCCTTGGCTGCAAGTGATATGCATATATGCATCTCATGGTCGAGGTCTCTCACGGTGTGCATTAGGAAGAGATTATTTTTCCGCTTGAAATGCCTTTCTGCTTCTGTGAACTCAAGTCGCAGGAAATGCTCGTGGACCTTTTGCACACCCAAGATTCCTACTATGTTTGATGCTCTGAAGTAGCCTCAGAAGGAAATCAGATATACAAGATATGAGCACATGTGAAACCTATGAGCCTCTAAGAATTCAATCATCTGCTTGCGGAGCATATCACTAATGAGGGTGGGCTAGTCATAATGTTCTTTGTTGCTTACAATTTTGGTGATGACATATTACATCCATGACTGAAATTTGTTTCCCTCTTCTTGACCAGTGATGTAGTTGAGTAGAGTGATCATCACTGCATACTCATCCCTGAACTCTCCACGTCCTACATTCTTGGGCAAGTTGGCCTTTTTTCCTTTAAGCCACTTTTCGGCCATTCTCTTCTGACACTTGTCTTTTGATGCATCGAATGCCTTTCCGCATTCTCTCATAGATATGAACACATTTGCCACACATCGTGGAATGGAAAAACACCTTTCAATATCCCTCAACTTGAGGCTACATATCACTCACCCATCCACTGAACGAATCTCCCATGTGGTAGGATTGTAATGCTTAATACAAGCTATTACGAATTCTACGCTTTGTGTTGTGATGGGGATTGATGCTGCCTCAAGCAATCCGGATTGCTCGATGTTCTGTAATGTGCATTAGTTTATGCCTTCCAATTTTTATGAGTTGACCTCTGGGTGTACTGTTGTGACCTTTTTCACACATCACCCCACCCAAGATGGGGACCCCCTAATTTTTGCTCCATTCTGGTCTTTTGGCTTTGGTTCTCTCTGTCTCTGATCTTTCGTCCTTCCGCGGATGTCCCGTTTGACCTCAGTTGAAGTGATTGACAAATTTAGGGTTTCTATCTTTTGGACCCGTTTGAGGCCAAGATTGAGTTACTCAGGTGAAATCTAAGTGCAGCAACACATTCAGAAATCTCAAGGCAGAATCCCCCTGAAATCCGACAACTTACTATTTTTAGTAAGTACCTAATTTGAGGCTTGTCCCTTAGCACTTCGGGATTCTAATGGCCTCAGCACAATTAGGCAACTTCAGAGTGCCTACACATGAAATTTGAATAGATTCAGACAATTGGCTATTTTTAGCAGTTCAGCCTTCGGAGGCTGTTTTCAGGGTTTAGACAAGCAATTCTCCGATAAATGATAGGAGAATTGATCTGGGTTTTCCAAGACCTTTGCGATGATGTAACATGCAAGCCGAGATGGTGACTTTCAGAGTACAGCCTTCCGAGGCTATTTTTAGGGTTTGCATGCAGGAATTTTCAATGCATGTCCGGATATTCCATCTAGATTTCGCGAGAGCTTCACAATGATATGACATGCAAGTGGATCGGATCAGTTTTCAGGGACTTACTATTTTTAGCCAATGCCAAAACTTTGACCAATTTTTTGGGTTTTTCTGGATTTTTGAGATCCCATGGGCATTGTGACATGCAAACTCGTCCGACATCCGATGGACCACTTTCCGGACACTTACTATAAATAGCAGCTTCAGTCCAGTAGCTACCTAGCACTTCATTCCAGCGAGCAGAACGACAAACAGTATAAATCAGGAGCAGTCGGGAGCACATGCAAGTCAGATTAGGGTTTCCCTACCATGTCTAAAATAGATGAAGCAAAATGCAGAGATGTCAAAACGAAGCATGCCACCATGATCGGCATCCTTCGGGCTACCTATTGGCAAATTTTGAGCAAAATCGGAGGACTTACTCTTCTTAGTAAGTCAAGACACGGCTATAAATAGCAGGTCTGTGCCGGAAGTTGGTATGAACGGAGCGCTCAAGTTATCAGGATCAGACATAGCAAGTTTCAGGTCGAACGGAGCTACCGAAGACAGGCAACTTTGAAACTTACTATAAATAGCAGGTAGCTAAAAATAGCGCGTCATCACCAGAAGCAAGTATGAACAGGTCTCTCACAGCATCAAAAGCAACTGGAGCAAATTTCAAAGCAAACAGAGATACGGAAATTGATCAATTCTAGGGTTTGCTAAAAATAGCATGTACTGTGCCAGATAAGGTGTGAACAGGATAGCAAAACCAAATGGAGGCACAACCACGTCAGCTCTAGTTCAGAACAGGGTGAAATGCAATGAAACCCTAATTTTACTAAAAATAGAAAGCCAAGGTCACCTAGGGCGTTGGAAATTTATAAACAACGGCTGACAGGCAAACACCCTCATATGCGCCCAGAAGGAATAAAAGATACAAAAATCCCTAAGTGTGAGATTTCCTTGAGCAAAGATGAAATGCGCCTTCCAGAGGCATGAAAATTCCCCTAAGGCATAGAATTCCTCCTCACAAGGTTAAAATGCACTTGAGGGAGGTGGAAGGTCAAGCTTGGGCGTGGATTTTCCATCTCACATAGTGAAATGCGCTTGAGAAAGGAAGTTGCCAAGGTCAAATGCGCCTAGGGGAGGTGAAAGGTCACCCAAAACATGAAAATATTCAAGAGACATCAAAATTTCCCAAGGCATCCTCAAATGCGCCCAAGAAAGGAGGTTGCACATGCTAAATGCGCCAGAGGGAGGTGAAAAGTCACTCTGGGCGTGGGTTTTCCTTGTCCACATGCAAAATGCGCTTAAGAAAGGAAGTTACATGGGTGAAATGCGCCTAAGGAAGCTGAACAGTCACTTGAAGTAAGCGGAATTCCCCCTCACACTAGCAAATGTGCCTAAAATGGAAGTATGCAAGTCAAAATGCGCTTGAGGAAGCTGAAGGGTCACAAGGTAATGGCTTTTTTCCTTTGCAAATGGCAAATGCGCTCAACATGGAAGTAGCCTAGCCCATATGCGCCAGAAGGAGGTGAAGAGTCAAGGCAAAACGTAGGGTGATGAAGTTGAAATGTGCTCAAGTGAAAGTCTAGTGTGTGAAGTGTGCCAGAGGGAGATGAAAGGTCAAGCTAAGGCGTGGGAATCCCTCTTCTCCATGGCATATGCGCCCAAGGTAAACATAGAGGATGAAAGGTGAAAGCTAAAAGCGTGGTGAATGAAATGCGCTTGAAGGTGGGAGCTACCTATGTCATATGCGCTCAAGGAAGGTGAGGAGTCACCATACGCTAAGGGGGGAATTAATGTTAGGGGGGCGTGATTTTTAAAAGACCAAGGGTTATTTATATTTTTCCTCTTCACTATATGAAGTGCGCCTAGTGAGTGGGGACTTAAAATGAAAATTGCTAAAGGAAGTCTAGGCGTGAAAATTGCTAAGTATGAAAAGGCTTAGGCGTGGAATTGCCTAAGGAATGAGATGGAAGAATAACATGCTATATGCGCCCTTCAGAGGGTAAATGATAAAATTTATATTTTTGAATAATTCCTAGGGTATTTTCTAGAGGGGAAAATGAAGAGTATGAATGAAGATAGTGCTAATTTCCAGAGTTATGAAAATCTTCAGAGGGAAAATTCTTCAGGGAAAAATAAAGAAAAAATTGCCAAGGCAGAGGAGCTTGAAATTGCAAGAGTAAAAGACATCCGGAGGGGAAGAAATAAACATTAGCCATTTTTATTATTTTTAAATAATAAAAATTAAAAGAACCCCTTCGTTCGGATACACATGGAAACGATGGATTCTGGAAGAATTTCTTTTCTGGGTATTAAACATTTGCAATTCAGAAGTGAGTCAAGCTTACTCCATGCCATGTCCACATCGTTTCGATGGATATTTTGCCCAGTGCCTATTTCAAATAAAATTCCTAAGGCAAAATTGAGAGATTTCTCTAAGGCAAACGAACAAAATGAATGAGAGGCACTTCGTTAGAAGTTTTGAGCTAGATAATTTTGCCAAAGCGAAGACAAGATCAAATGACTTAGCCAGACAGTTCGAAATTGTTCAAGGGAGTGAACGATTTAATATTTTAGGAAATCAAATGCGACGAGGCAGGCTTGTGCAGAGATGATGAATTCATAATTCTAGAAGATGCCTCAGATGACAAGTGTTACAACTGGGAAAAGAAGGGGAAAATGAATTCGAAAACGTGCTAAGTATAGCCTCTGCAGGAAATCGACCTGGCTATAAGTTTTGAAGTCTTTTTCATTTTTCTCATTGCTCAAGTGAAAGGTACGAATTCCTGAGGAACTTGAAATTGCTGAGAAGTTCGAAATTGTGAGAGAGTTGAAGGAGAAGTGCAAATTTCTGAAGAGGATGAAGTTGCTGAAGAAGTGCGACTTAGCTTGCTAAGACTGAAGTGCTGAGAGGTGCGAATTTCCAAGTTGCCAACTGCTGCAGTTGCTGAAGGTACGGCTATGTGAAGAAGTTTCATTCGACTGCAGAAATAAACGAGGCTAAGTCTGAGGTTGCTAAGAAATCTGAAGTTTAAAAGGGGTTGCATTGGCTGAAAGTTCGTACTTGTGAAGACATTTACAAGTTGCTGAAAGTACATTTATTCTAGAGGAAAAGTATGAATTTAAAAGAAAAATCTCAAGAGCTGCTGCAAATACAAAAATTCCACAGCTGAAATCAACAAGACAGGTGAGGTTTGCAGTTCGAAACGATAGAAGTGTTGCAGCCTTTTTATTTAAAAATCTGTTGGCACCCTCAAAAGTGATATATAGTTTTATAAAATCTTGTTTTCTAATGACTCTCTTGCCTTTTTGCAGAATGGCTGAATCAAGCAGAAGAGCTGCAGGCAGAAACAACCACACTGAGTCCAGACAGGCTGTGATCAAGAAACTGGGCAAGTCATTCTTGCCAGAATCCAAATTTTCATCAAAGCTCTGCAGGCTAGCTGACACGAACTTAGGCTCATTCAACATGGAAGCATTCAAAAGAAGGATAATGGGGACTAGAGGCCATCACCCATCAGTTACTTCGCACAGTATTGTCAGAAGTGGACTGTATGCAGCTGCCAACTTTCCGCCAGCTATCCGATGTCCAGAACTCATCATGGAGTGCGCCTACCACTACAATGCAGAACAGAGGACCGTCACTTTGCCAGATGGCAAGGTGCTGGCTAACCTGACACCTGAAGCAATCGGAGAGGCATTCGGGATTCCAGTTCATGAGAAGATGATCTACAACACGAAAGAGAGAGCTGGAAAGATGTACTCATCCACCACAGACCGGTGTGCTGATTTGATAAATACTAGGTGGATGATTAAACCCAAGCCAACTCGCACTAAATTGCCCAAGCAGATAGTCTCAGAGGACTTGAGACAGGAGTTTGGTGATCTCGTTATGATGTTGAGCAGAGTCGGAGGATGCCCCCAAGCGTTCATCTTTGAACCTTGGATGTTCTATTTTTGTCAACTTGGTGTTAGAAGGAAAAGATTACATGGATTGGGCACTGATGATCAGTGATAACATACATGAGCAGCTTCGTGGCGTGAGGAGAACGAAGACATTTTACATGGGCTCCTACCTTGTGTATATTCTGGCTCGCATGACGAGATATAGGGGGATATCTTACAAGGAGCCGATTGGGTGCGGTTCCCATCAGTTTAAAATATATGAAGCTTGTCCACAGTTGCATCTGACAAGCACAACTAATTACAAGAGGGTTAATGATGCCTTTACCATGCACATAATGAGGACCCTGCAGCAGAGAACCCATCACAGAATATCAAGGGAGGCACAAGAAATGATTGAGAAATTCGGATGTTGGTTTATCCAACTTCCAAAATTCACCTACATAAGGCTGCAAGGATTTTCCTCCTATCTGTACAGATTGCCTCGGTATCCCACAAACACGATAGTGATGCTGGAAGTATCTAGGCAACTGATTGCTTATGATAAGAAGAAGAAGAAGAAGAAAGGTGGACTCGGATTCCCAATTACTATGGAGAATTCAGATAAAATCTGCCCATCGCTGCAAGCAGCAAGAGAGGCAAAAGCGGAGCTCCAATTCTTCCACCTTTCCTATCACACCAGCAAGCATTACTACGATGCCCACAAAAACATCAGGTGGATATTGACAGAAGAGTTCAGACACAAGGTGCAGATCGAAGACTTTTGGGCAAGTGCAGTGGACGAGATCGAAGTCAGAAAGAAAATGTTCTCTCGGATACCGTTGGTGATGGTCAGAGAGTGTGAGATCATCCCAGTACCAGATTAGATTAAAGGAAGATATAAACGTAGTACAGGCTGACTACGAGACAGTAAGGGATACGCCTCTGCCACTCCCAGATTGGTCTAAGCCAGAGATCACTGACTTGGATACACTTTGTATCCCAGTCTTGACATTTACACGGAGTTGGGTAGAGAGGCATGTCAGCCGACTCAAGGGAAGGTCAATTCCCCTTACCTACAATTTGATGGGAGACCGCAGATTACTGGCAACTAATCAGAGGAGACGGAGTAATCCAACTCCAGAGCCTAAAGGAAAGGAGCCAGTTCGACCCGAGCCTGTGGTAGTTGAGGAGTCCATGCATACGCCATCTCGGACACATTCTCCAAGCTTACAGGAGGTGTCATTGTTTATTGATCAGAGGGAGAGATTAGATGTAGAGCAGATAGTGCAAGTGGCAAGTTAGCCACCTCATAGAGAATCAGTGGGTCAGAGCATCAACATGCGCCAAGAAGATAATCAGCAGGAAAAACAGCAAGAGGCAGATGAGGGGACGATTACTGATACTCAATTTCAGTAGGAAATTGAGGCAGCTCTCAAAGGTGATGCTACTTCAGATCAGGACGTCCAGAGCTCGGGAGACACTGAGCCTATTGATGACGGTGAGCCTCGTCAGAACGATGGTAGAGGAGAGGTTCACGAGGTAGAGGCTAAGGTAGAACAACCTTTTATTATATCTGACATGCGGCAAGAGGTGCCAGAATGGCTAAGGGATAGGATGAGGCGTGATCTTGCAGATGAGACTGATCCCGCAGCCGAAATGGAGGAGTTGTTACAGAGGATCAGAGCACCTCCAACAAAGAAGAAGGCTAGGAAGTTCTCCAAAATATCCACAGATGAGGATGGATCCCGAACCTTCCACATGGCAGTTCCTCAGGTAGAATGTGATAGGGATGAGGCCGTTCCTGAGAAATATGTTGTGACAACCATGGAACTAGGCCGCCCTACTGGAGCACAAGTGGTAGAGGAGTGCGATAATTCCTATCGAGCACTCAAGGATAGATTGTCCCATGTTGAGGGCAAATACAAAAGGTTGAAGGTAGAGCACAAGACACTGATTGGCTATGTACAGCACTTGCCCCGTCCTTGTGGGCAAGAAAATCCGGCAATTGAGCTTCCAACTAAGTTTTTCAGGGAGTCAATCAGTGGGTTAGAATATTTGAAGAGAATGGCACAGCAGGCAGACAAGTGGGTTGCCAGTGTGCGTACAGAAACAAGAAAGTTCATGGAAGATCTTGCACATGCCTATGGGCAAGCTTCCGATATTATGGCTAGAGTGGAGGCAGTTAACCATGCTTGGGGTGAGGCTCGCATCTATCAAACGAGAGTTGTTCTCCGTTTAGGGGCTTTGATGAGCATACCTCAACAGACTTTGGTTGAGGGAGGTGTTATTCAGCAGGGGGATAGATACGACTTCGCCAGATGGTATTCTTCAGTAGTCACAGGCCAAGGATTCTATGATGCATCACAAGCAGATTCTGTCAGGGTCAGAAAGGCCATGACGAACATCTTAGATGGAATCCTCAACACATTGGAGGCAATCTTTGTCAGGAGGTTGACTTCTGAAGAAATAACTGCAGAAGGATTGAAAGACACATTGACGCCATTCTTCTTTGAGGTGAAGACCTTCACACAGGATGATTTCGAGAACACAGCCATGTTCTCCAGTATCATACAGAACACCCAGGACACCCTTGTTGCCTGGAAGAAATCATCTGCCCGGCATGGGCAAACAGTTGCAGTTTTGGAGTTTCAGTTGGATCACATTCCTCCTATCTCCAATCAGGAAGTTGAGGCAGTCTTGGCTAGATTCATCAAATTTGCAGCCAGCAAAAAGGAGAAAGGAAACGCCCTTTTGGACGATGACCTTCTGGAAGGAGACGACGTGCATTGATGGTGGTTAGTGGTTCATTGATGAGGAGTGGAGGGCACATTCATTGCCCCACTCCTCTCAGTGGCGGTTTTTAGGGCAGAAGCCCTAATTAGGGCATGGGTGGCTCAATCTGAGCCCTTTATTGTAATCAGATCTGAACCGTCTACTAATTGGACCCATTATAAAAGGGGCATCCCCCCTCATTTGTAAACAGTTAGAATTAGAATCAGAGATAGAGCAGAGCTAGACAGAGATAGAGATTGATAGAAGTTAAAGTAGAGCTAGGAGTTAGCCTAGTTGGAAAGGAAAGAAAGACTTTCCCTTTGAAAGTTTTTGCAAAAGATTGTTGTGTAAGACTCTCATGATATAAAGATTTCATTGATTGGTGACTTCATTTTGTGTTGTGGGCAGTTGACAAGATCTTTTCGTCTTTCCGATTCGAATAGAGTAAAGTAAAGTAGATTTGTTTTCATGCAAGTAGAGTTAATTGTGGAATGTGACATTAGTTTGGGCATATCTTCCCATATCCATACCACTGGCGTACTTGCTGATGGTAAGTCTGCTCCTGCGTGGTCAACTGGAATCTCAGCACTTAACTTCGATTGTGTTCAATGTGCCCACTTGCTTCGTTGTGAAGGGGTGTGCATGGTGAATCTCAATTTGAACATCTCATCCGTCCTTTGAAGATTGCACCAGCTTTGTTAGAGTTGTCCGAAGGGGAGACGAAACGAAGTTTGGTTTGAACACTATCAAAGCTAATCCTTGCATTCCACCCGTAGAAATAGATTGTAGAATTCCTATCCCTACCTCCTTTAAATTCAGCATTTCCCGGTTCGTTTAAATACCAGAGCATCATAGTCAAAACCCTTCATTTGCTTGAGCATATAAAGTCGAACAATTACGTAAGTCCCCTTGGAATACCCAGCATATTCACATCAACCAACTGAGTCTATTCGCATTAAAGGAACCTTGGAGTCGAACGCATGAACTTTCATGCAATCTTAGCATGTGGAACACTTTGATCAAGAGAGAATAGAGTGGTCGTTGGACATTTTATTCTGTGTTGGCGTTGTCATAAAACACACGTCAACATGTACTTGATGGAGATCGGTGTCTATCATTTTTAGGAAGTGATGAACCAAGACCGTTTTGGTCTTGTATTCGACCTAGGAGAACTCCATTCTGAAAACTTTAAAGATTGACTGTGCACACAATGTTGTTCGAGCAACTTTTTTTGTCATTGCTAAAAATAGCCTTGTGTTGGCGTTTCAAATCGCACCTCTGGAATGCATTCTGGAAATGGACAGCTATATGCAGTAAACTGCTTTTTGAATCAAGAGGGGAAGCTGCCTCTTTTGCTGAGTTGCATAAAGAAAGTAATCTAAACTTAATCACGCCTATCTTTTTGGTTCAGCTGCGAGAACACAAGGTTATAGAAAACTAGATGTTGCGGTTGAGGTTTTCCCTTTAATGAAACTAGACAACTACAACTTAACCTACGCTTAAAACGTTTCTACCCTCTCAAGTAAACGTAGAGCAAGAGAGTTTAGAAATGGACGAGTTTGATTTCTGACAAAGATACTTAAACAAACTTTTCTTCAACGTACATTTTAAGGCAAGCTGAAAAAGAGATCATAAAAGTATTACGGAAATATGAGACTTTTATTTCAGGAGCAACAAAGCAAGCTTCAAGATTTTATTTACTCACACTTCTAACAAAAAACAATAAACGGAAATCTGAGATATTTATATTGAGGGCAGCAAAGCAAGCTTCAAGATTTTATTCACTCAAACTTCTGGAACAAATATTACAATTTCGGGACAGCAAATTGTAGCAAAATACTTGCAACATGCGATCAACTTGATTATAATTGACACATAACACATGCACTAAACAAGGATTTGCAGCTAAGGAGGCATGCAAACTTGCTTTTTACACAAAGTGAACTGACACTAGACGATAAAAAACATGAAGGCATAAGCTTAGCGATTCTGTTATCACAAGCACAGTTAAACTAAAATGAGCAAACACTGCTATTATTTATAACTAAGCAGAGGAGTAGGGAACCCTAAAATCTCCTTGCTTTTACAACTACTGCTTGCCAACATGCAAGCTTTATTTCTAAATCTAGAACAAGATAAAACATCTAAACCCTAGAAAGCACCTAAAAACGGAAAGTGCCAACTCGTGACAACTTGTTACAATTGTTTTCTTTCTATCCTCAAAGAATGGATAAGATTTGAGACAAGAATAGAAAGAAAGAATGGAAGATGCTTCTAGAAGAAAGCAGATTTAAATCTCGATCACATCCGCTAAAAAGCGGGCAACTTCATCTAAGGTAGGGGTGTTGATGCTATTAATAGCAAAATGCCATTTTTCCAAGAATTCTTTGCCATCTGCAATAGATCTCAGGAAATCTTCACTCTCATGGGCCGCTTTCTCAAACTGTGCTAACATCATGGAAATCATCTTCATTCTTCCAACACTGCCATCGCTGCCATGCAAGACACTCTGAAACTCTATTTGGACTACGTCAAGCCCAATGTATGAGCCATCCTCAAGGCAATACTGACAAGGAATTGATGCAACAAATTCTCTGATGAACCTAAGAGTATCAATGACTCTTTGTTTATACAATGCAAACTCAGATATTCTAACATATGTATTTACCTTGAAAAGATGACTTTCTTTCCATTCCAGGATTTGTCTTTTATGTTCCCTCGCCATTGTAGAGCCATAAGCCATCTCTAAATCTGCAATTATGATTTCGTACATTGGCTTGAACTCGGCTATCAGCTGCACAAAATCTTGGATACCTTGACGTAAGTCATGAGCTTTGTATCTTAACTGGAAGACCTGTGTTAGAACTTTTTTTCCTCTGTTGATGAACTCTTGAATCCACTCTTGAGTTTGTTTACCACAAATAACTAACTACCTTAACTGCTGCTGATCAGTTGGTGTTTCTAAGACTTGAGGTAGCAACTAAGTTGTTTGTGAGGTGTTTTGGATAAGATTTGATATGTATAACCGGAGTTGACGATTTTCAGACTTGAGGGCTGCCTTGTCTTCTCCATCCTTATGCACTTAAAATATCCCAACCAATTTTTTCATTTTATTACACAACTAAATTCACCCATTAGCATTAATGTAAATATAAACTGGCTGAAAGTAACCCTCTCCTCTAATCAACCCAGATCCCAATGCGGGCAAGGTTGAGAGCATACACGAAAGGGGATCATTAGTTGTAATGTCCCCTTTTCTAGCTCGCACAGTATGATGTTGTCGTTAGCCTATTTCTCCTTGGCTCCATAGGCTAACCAGGGATTTTAAGGAATCTTGAGGATTTTGGCCTAGGCAATTTTCGTTGCAAGTCAATCCGGGGAGTCTGGAGGCAGTTTTGGTATACTTACTATTTTAAGTAATCAATGCTATTAATAGTAATTCATCAGGTGGGTTGTGATCTCCAGTGGCAGTTCCTTTTCAATGGAAGATTGGCTATTATCGTCAAATGATTTCAGTTCCATTGGTTTAATTCGTCTTCGCATTAATAAATTTTAAGTTATAAAGTTAAATCCAGTTATTTAACTTTATTATTGTGAGCCTAAAGTTAAGTGGGAAAATGAATAGTAAAAGGGGCCCTTATTTTAAAATACATAAGACATCAAAAAGGCAAAAAGGAAGTTTATGTTTTATCCCACATTGGTCAAAAGTGTGAATGAGCTCTTATGAGAAGCTTATAAAAAGTGTTGCAAGGGCTCATTTTCAGCATGCTTGGTTTATGCTTGATTATTATATTCTCTTGGAGAATTTTGGGAAGCTTTGGCTTTCAACAGGTTTGAGGACGGAAACCCTCGAGCTTGGAGGCAGTGGACGAAAACCCATTGTTTGTTGTTGGAGATATTATTCAGGTGTCTCACTTTGTGCTTCAAATTTATATTCTGTTGTATTTTCCATTGAAGATTTTAAAGAAATATTCATGTTGAATTTCAGATCTTATTTCAGTCTGATGATATATGATTTCTAGTATAATCTGATGGATAAATATAAATCAAGACAGTAATGTCCCCTTTTCTAGCTCGCACGGTATGATGTTGTCGTTAGCCTATTTCTCCTTGGCTCCGTAGGCTAACCAGGGATTTTAAGGAATCTTGAGGATTTTGGCCTAGGCAATTTTCGTTGCAGGTCAATCCGGGGAGTCTGGAGGCAGTTTTGGTATACTTACTATTTTAAGTAATCAATGCTATTAATAGTAATTCATCAGGTGGGTTGTGATCTCCAGCGGCAGTGCCTTTTCAATGGAAGATTGGCTATTATCGTCAGATGATTTTAGTTCCATTGGTTTAATTCGTCTTCGCATTAATAAATTTTAAGTTATAAAGTTAAATCCAATTATTTAACTTTATTATTGTGAGCCTAAAGTTAAGTGGGAAAATGAATAGTAAAAGGGGCCCTTATTTTAAAATACATGAGACATCAAAAAGGCAAAAAGGAAGTTTATGTTTTATCCCACATTGGTCAAAAGTGTGAATGAGCTCTTATGAGAAGCTTATAAAAAGTGTTGCAAGGGCTCATTTTCAGCATGCTTGGTTTATGCTTGATTATTATATTCTCTTGGAGAATTTTGGGAAGCTTTGGCTTTCAACAGGTTTGAGGACGGAAACCCTCGATCTTGGAGGCAGTGGACGAAAACCCATTGTCTGTTGTTGGAGATATTATTCAGGTGTCTCACTTTGTGCTTCAAATTTCTATTCTGTTGTATTTTCCATTGAAGATTTTAAAGAAATATTCATGTTGAATTTCAGATCTTATTTCAATCTGATGATATATGATTTCTAGTATAATCTGATGGATAAATATAAATCAGTTTGCATGCAAATTGTTGTTACATTTTTTGTGAAAGGTTTGGGAAAAATTAGGGCAAAATCCATAGGGGATCTTTCAGTGGTATCAGAGCCATTGACCCTGTCAGCCTGTGAGTTTTTTTTTATGTGTGACAGAGACACTTTTGCAGAAGTGAAGTATAGATTGTTGTTAATTACCTTTCAGTTTGGAGGTCGAAAATATTGTTGAAAGAATATATTGGAGGTTATTTGTATTGTTGGGCAGAATCGTCAATTTCAGGAAAGCTGGGTAGAGCTTTCCCTTGGTTCGATTACTTCCTGGAGCTATTTCTGTCTGATATAAAAGAGCATTTGGAGACTTTGAAGAATACGATTTCATTAGCTAAATAGTGGGTTTGAAATAAAGACAAAATAGTCACCAGCTGGAAAAAGACAAATCTCAGCCAGCAGGCAGGACAAATTGAAGACAAAAGGAGACGTGAATTTCTGAAACACCATCTTTTGTTTTTAACTTGTCATCGTGGGACTCTTAAAAAGGGACGATAAGAGTTTGGACTGAAGCTTTTGTCCAGCGCATAGGCCAGAAAAGACGAATTGCTAAAGGTGCATAAAGGACAAAATACCAGATAAGACAAAAGTCTGTGCAAAATTGAATTAAAATAAAGACAAGCCGTGGGTCTTCCAGGAAATCATAGACTTGTGTAATCATTTCCAGGATAATTCTGCTCACAAGTGCCAACCCTTTCATATATATTATACTGTGAGAAAAAGATTCGAGATTTTCCAAACTGGCACAACAACAACCGCAGTTAGCAAGCACTCACAAGCCTTATTCTGCCCTTGGGATCTTCATTATCAGGACTGAGATTCATTACAGTCATTCTGAATACTGTAGTTGCATTACATGTTAGTAAGTTGCAATTAGGTGTTCATGATACCGCTGTCTCAAACAGCAATATTATACTTGCATTCTGAGTATCATTGCATTTCATCTAGTGCTGGTCACTGTGTCACAGCAGTTAGCCATTGCATCAATATCTGGAAATACTCACTGTATCAATTGGAGAGTGTAATACCACATATCTTTGTAAATCATGGACAAATGTTGTATTCAGTCATGAGTTGCATTATAAAGAGGAGTTTGAGTTTGCCCACTAAGCGTTTGTAGAAATGTCAGTATGCTGTATTGACATATCTGCATTGAAGTTGCAATCATCATATTGCATTGGGAAGTCCAAATAATGCTTGCTTTGTCTTTCAAGTTCAATTCAGTTATTAGATATAAGCATTGATGCATTTGAAACCAATTCATAACTTCATAAACCAAAGAGCAATCAGTTCCAGCTGAATGGAGGACGCTTGACAACTGTTTGACAAATTTCTCAAGCAGCAAACAGAAAATCAGATTTATCAGGGGATACTACAAGCTGAAATAAATACAGCGAAAAAGATCATCATGGCAAAGTTGTTTAGCAATACACAGGCATGGAAAGAAATTGAACAAACACAATACAAAGTCATACGCAGTTTGCAGCATTTAGATGATTCACTTTCAAATTTTGGACTCTCCAAAGGATCATCTTCACGTCCTTCTAGCAAAGGTCCAACAACACAAGACAAAGAAGCAGTGGTGATTAGCATGTTTGAGGAGTATAGCATTCTTCCTCAATATGTTAAGAAGAATCTTCCTTTCAAGGACTACATGGACATACACCCGAAACTTTGCCACAAGACTGAGCATGCAAGGAAGGAATATCACACTATAGCTCATGAATTGTTCATACATGAAATGGATAGAGTATCTTCACATATGGTTGTTACAGCTCTTCATGAGAATGATTTGGTGTCTTCAAGTTCAAATGAAGTATGCAAAAATTTATATGATGAATTTGATAGACATGCTGATTTGACTCAAGGAGACATTAGGACAGCTTTGGGAAATGATTTGTCTACATCATCCTTGCAAGAGGCTTCCACTTTAGAGGCTAGCATAGATCGTATTAGTGATTTGGATAGCAATGGTGTGGATTCCTTGGGTGATCATAAGGCAAATACTCAAGGTTTGAGTATTAATGATGCATTGTGTGAGAAGGATTTATGCCACCGCGAGTTTGATTTTTCAAATCAGACCATAGGAAACCAATCAGGAAATTTATTTAATGGCAATGAATCCCAGGATTGTGAATTGGAGGGAAATGCAATTGCTTTGGTAGAAGAAGTGTGTGAAGATATTGTCAAAACTACAACTTCTACTCTGCCAGTTGAGCCATCCTTTGAGGTACATAGCAGCAGTACCATCGATGATATTGTGAGTGAAGCTGATAGCACTCATGATGCTGCTTATCAGTTAGTGAGCAATGAATCATAGTGCAGATTCTAAATCAGGGAACTTGTATGGGAGTGATAAGTTCGAGGGTCCTCATCATTTGGTAGGGCAACTTAAGGTAAATGACATAATTATTGCTACCGCCATAGAGCATTTTGATGTTGCTAGTCAGATGTTGGCCCTTCATGGTTGGAGTACTCCCGGGACAGATGAACATAGAGATAGTGGTCTTTCCCTTGCAGAGTTTCATGCACTTCGAGAAGCAATTGGAATAATGAAACAAAATTACCTACAACTACTTGCAGACAAAGATTATCTTCTCGAGTGGGATTGCATCTGCCATAAGGCATTGAAGGGAAAGGAAGAGGAGGTTGATGAGCTCACTCATGAGCTTGAGGTGACTATGGACTCGTTGAAGAGCGCCCAGTTGGCCCTTCAAAAGTCGCAGTCATAGATAGAGGAGCTTACCGTGGAGATGTGTTTGGCACAGTCTTCACCATCTTCAGATATTCTTCAGGTTTCAATGGAAGCAGTTGGTGAGGAGCATGTATCCACAGATTTTGGTTGTGAGCAGGTTGAGGATGTGGTTACATCCATCACGATTACAGATGCAGTTGATACAGATGGGATGAGTGCATTGGTTGAGAGTTGCAAGGAACCACATGTTGCACCAAGTTCTCCTAAGGTTAGTCCCATGATAGGTGATGCATGGCAGATTATTGATAGCTCTTGTGACATTGTAGTTGATTCGCCAGAGAGTTGTGTGACAACTCACGACACTACTCCATCTTCTTCACAGGAGATATGCAGAGTATCATCAAGCTGGGAGATTGATTCTTATGTTGATTTGTTTCCCTCTCTTGGAAGCAAATCAATCAATTCATCCCATGCAGTTGATTATGATCGGCAGTTTGTTGAGCCAATTTAAGAGTACAATTCGATTTATTGTTCCAGGGATTTAGAGATGGATGATTCAGATCAACATGGAGTGATTGTGCAGTTTGTGAATAATCCATTATTTGAGTTTGATGGTGGATTGACCTATGATAATCTACTCTTCAAGTTGGAAGCCGATCACACTCCTGATACTAGATCAGGGTTGAGCGATAATTGCAGTAATTGGGATCGTTCCAGTGCATTGGGATTCCAAACAGGGCTTACGGGGGAGTTGTACAGTGTATACATGGTGAGGAGTACTTACAATTTTTCCTTTGATCCACATGTACATGATTTGTATTCAATGCAGAATTCTTGTATGCATGATGATTCTTTTTGTGCAGTCGAGGGAAGCCAGCCATTTTTGTGCTCAGAGTTACCATATTCAGAAAATGAGACTAGAGGCTGCAAGTATTCGACTCAGTGGTTTGCAAGAGATTACTTGCAGGATCAGAGGATGGACTACCATCATGTTGGTGAGTACTTGACAGAGTTTTCCACTTCTAGGTTTCAATGGGAGACAGGGCTTCCAGGAGGTTGTAGTGGCAGTGGGCATGATGGCTTCGTTAGTTATCACATCCATGGGAGTTTAGTAGGAGTTGTCAAGAGATATTGTGTTACAAACGCTTTCGGATGTTCTTATCTCCACCTGTCGGATGGATGTGAGGTTCGGTATTTTTGGGATCCAGGCGCCGACAGGGTTGGCACTGTGTTTTGGATGGGTCCCATTGGGTTGCTTCACTATTGGCAGCATGGTGAAGTGGATATCAGATTTGAGCACTGGAAGTTTGAGGGTGTTTTTCATAGCAGACTTCTATTTTGGATTTGGGATCCAAGTATTTTATGTTGGACACTCTCCAGTATGTTAAGGGATCCTTTGTGTGCATCAGGGTTCCAGTCTGGGTTCATTGGGGAGTATTGTTGCATGTGCATGATGTTGCTTCACAGTTTGTGGTGTATGGTATTTTTATCAGGGTCGAGCAGCGGGTTGGTTGATGTTTGCTTGAGGGCAAGCAATCTCGGGAAGGGAGGACTGTAATGTCCCCTTTTCTAGCTCGCATGGTATGATGTTGTCGTTAGCCTATTTCTCCTTGGCTTTGTAGGCTAACCAGGGATTTTAAGGAATCTTGAGGATTTTGGCCTAGGCAATTTTCGTTGCAGGTCAATTTGGGGAGTCTGGAGGCAGTTTTGGTATACTTACTATTTTAAGTAATCAATGCTATTAATAGTAATTCATCAGGTGGGTTGTGATCTCCAGTGGCAGTGCCTTTTCAATGGAAGATTGGCTATTATCGTCAGATGATTTTAGTTCCATTGGTTTAATTCGTCTTCGCATTAATAAATTTTAAGTTATAAAGTTAAATCCAATTATGTAACTTTATTATTGTGAGCCTAAAGTTAAGTGGGAAAATGAATAGTAAAAGGGGCCCTTATTTTAAAATACATGAGACATCAAAAAGGCAAAAAGGAAGTTTATGTTTTATCCCACATTGGTCAAAAGTGTGAATGAGCTCTTATGAGAAGCTTATAAAAAGTGTTGCAAGGGCTCATTTTCAGCATGCTTGGTTTATGCTTGATTATTATATTCTCTTGGAGAATTTTGGGAAGCTTTGGCTTTCAAAAGGTTTGAGGATGGAAATCCTCGAGCTTGGAGGCAATGGACGAAAACCCATTGTCTGTTGTTGGAGATATTATTCAGGTGTCTCACTTTGTGCTTCAAATTTATATTCTATTGTATTTTCCATTGAAGATTTTAAAGAAATATTCATGTTGAATTTCAGATCTTATTTCAGTCTGATGATATATGATTTCTAGTATAATCTAATGGATAAATATAAATCAGTTTGCATGCAAATTGTTGTTACATTTTTTGTGAAAGGTTTGGGAAAAATTAGGGCAAAATCCATAGGGGATCTTTCATTAGTAAACTGAAAACTTGCTGAAGTAATGAAAAGAAAGTACAATCACTCAACCACTTATTCAGTGGGAGGACTGAAGTGAAAGAACAATGCTGAAAGTAAAATGCAACTCGACCACTTTTCAGCGGGAGTAGATTGACAGCTCAGCCGATCAACAAGATGAGATAATGCAATTACACAAAGTAACAGGCGGCAAGCCAGCCTCTTCCACTTTTCAGCGAGTGATACAAGGAATTGAAACTTACTAAGATTGAAACATGCCAGTCTCTTCCATAGTCATGGGAATTAGTTTGTAACTCAGAATGCTGGCAGTACTACTGCTCAGCTTACAATTTGATAGAACTTCATGTCATTCAGGCAAGTATAGAATGCTGTAATAAAATAGGAGACTTCTCTATTCCTATTTTGACCTCACGAATTCAAACCCATCTCACAAATCCCAATTTTTAACAATCTGATTTTGACAGACCTGCACTGAAATTGCAGGACCAGCAACACAAAAATTCACTTAATTAATGACAACTCGCTCAAATCACACTCAAATCCCATGAAACCAAGTGCAAACATTATCAAGGTTGTAGGCACCCAAGAAGGAACCAAGAAACTAACCCCAAACATAACATATTTATTTTGCACGCATTCCAATGCAACCCCAAATGGTAAGGCCCTCAAGGAAGGGCGAATTTGCATTATAAAAATAAATACCAAATATTAAAATCTGAAATTTGGAGAAAAGGGTCGCTCCAATCTGCAATTAATATTCAATCAATACCCACAACCAAATTAAAATCACTCACAAACTTCTAAGCCAAAACTCAGTTCAGCCACAGTCAAAACAGCAACTGTGAAATGGACTGAAATTACAAAACTCTAACTCAGAATGCAAAATAACCCAATAAGAAACGAACTCTTAACTAGTTGCTATATTTCAAGCAAGAAGCCAAGCCAGCTAGGAGGTATGCATCCCTCGAAGCAATACTAAACCATTCCGACAGCATAACTTTGCATAAAATTCAAGATGAAGAATGAAGAGCCAAGACCTCCTTTTTTATAATTTTGCCGAGCACCGCTAGAAGCTTCTAGAAGGTGCGCTCCACTCAAGAGTCGCCCTAATTCATTGACCCTTCGACTTCTCCAAATGGCGTCCCTTTTCCCAAGGCACAAATCCGTACTTTTTAAATAATTTAAAAGTCTCTTGCTTTTGGCGTCCACTTCCTTCCCTCCAAGTCGACTTTAGGAAAGTGGTAAATATTTCACTTAACTTAATATTTTCCTCAAATATTGAACTTGACAAAATAATCACCTCCAACGCTGGAAACCGGATGAATATACTGTCTTGCCCGAGATAGCCATTAAATCGAACTTCAGAGCCCCTGCTAAAAATAGCACTGCCAAAAATAGAACCAAGGGAGTTGGAGACCAAACTGCTCCAATTGACTTGCCAGATATAACCACTGAACTGAACTGCAAAAACCCGGCTAAAAATAGAACTTACTAAAAATAGCATACTGCTAAAAATAGTAAGTTGTTCCAAACTCATTTTAACCACAATCCGAGCAGCCGTCGTACTTACTAAAAATAGTAAGTCCAGAAAAGTCTTCTAATTCATTTGCATGTCACGCTGTCGCGAAGTTCTCTGAAAACCCAGAAGGAATTCAGAATCCGAACTATAAAACTCCAACATGCAACCATCGTAACTTACTAAAAATAGTAAGTCCGGAAAAGTTCTCTGATTCCATTGCATGTCACACTGTCGCGAAGCTCTCTGAAAACCCAAAAGGAATCTAGAATCTGGACTATAAAACTCCAACATGCAGCCATCGTAACTTACTAAAAATAGTAAGTTCGGAAAGGTTCTCTGATCCAGTTGCATGTCATACCACCGCGAAGCTCTCTAAAAACCCAGAAAGAATCCCGTGACCAAACTGCAAGACTCCGACATGCAAACCCCTGAATCTTCAAAGACAACCTCCAAGCAGCTGGGAACCCAACTCTGCCTCTGACTAGCCTACGAGCATCAGGGAATAGGCTAATAGTCACTGGAAAGTGTAGTGCTAAAAATGGGGACATTACAGCACTCTTTCTTAGATATTCTCTGTTACCATCTTAAACAAACTCATATCAGCATGTCTGGTATTTTTACCAAGGTTTGCTTTGACCATTATGAAATCATCAACATCCACCTCATCCCTGATTTTATCTTCAAGAGGCGTAGCTGTCTCCATGACCATTTCACCCTCAAGATTCCTCTCAAAATGCATTTGTTTCTTGGCCTTCTTTTTGGGTGCTTCCTGATATATACTAAGGTCATCATCAATCACCTGATACGAAGGCCTTCTTCTCGTCCTTCCCAAGGAGCTCTCAAGCCAAGATGCGGTATCTCTACTAACATCCAAGGGAGGAATAATTGTAACATTGGCCTCTATCTCCTCGTCTTCCGAATCAATGTGAATTGGCGAAGACCTAGGAGATGGTAAAGGATTTTGTATCAAAGGTTCATCATGTACTTCTTCTTGAAGTATGGGCTCTGGTGGAGGAACTTCTGTTTCAGCTATAGGCTGCTCCTGTATAACAATTCCTGTGTAGTCCAACCTCCTTTTGGCACTCTTTGTTGATCTACTGCCCTTTGTGACCTCTTGAGACTGAACTTTTTCTTTCATCTTTGTTTGCGCTCTTGAAGAAGAGGGAAGAGATGAATGTTTCTTTGGCGGCTCTGCTACTGGAATGGACTCTCTTCTTTTGAGGATTAAGAAAGTCTTACTGTAATCTACCACTTGTCGTGTCCTTTCTTCCATTGTACTGCATTCTTTGTGAGCCCAATTGACCTATGGAAGAGGTTGTTGTTCAACCTGATTTCTTGTATAGGCTGGGAGAATTACGTCTCCATCATCATCTGACAACCCTTCAGAAGAGTCTCCATCATCATCTGACAACCCTTCAATGTCTTCTGATAAGCAATCTTTCATCTGATGAAGGGTTAACCTACTATTATTTCGCCTTCGCACCTCATACTCGTCTTTGCAATTAGCCCAAAAGTCTTCAAGTGCAGGCACATGAGCATAGTTTTGACCAAGTCGAGATGCATAGAAGCCATGGGGATCATATGATCGTCTCTTGCTGAAAGGCTTGAGACCAAATTTGTCTAACTCGTTACCCATTAGTTTAGCTTTTGCGGATGATCTACAAGTGTAAATACCTAAAGCAAAAGGAAAGTTGAAGGCTGGTTTCTTCTTGTTACGTAGACGAGTGTGAACATTTGATACCTGTCTGTAGAATTCCATACACACTACCTCATCTGATGGATACCTCGGTATCATAAGTGGAGCTCCTGAATAACCGTACACCCTTAGGTAAGTGAAGGTGGCAAACTGAATAAACCAATCAGACCATTATGATATTGCAGCCCTGGCAACAGATGAGATGCGAACATGTAGCTCGTTGTCCAGGTCTCGCACTGTGTAGATTAAGAATGCTTCATTCACCCGTTTGTAATGATGTGATGCAGCAATGAACTCCAATTGAGTGTAATAATTGTAGACATGTTGAACATTTAGAGAACCCTCCGTGTTTAACCCTCTGAATTTACCCTGATAGGCAACTAAGTAGACTAGGTAGGAGACCATGTGGAATGCATGTCTATTGAAATACTCAGTTATCTGATGGTGTAGGTAATCACTGATCAATGTAGGCCAGTCATAGAACTCAGTCTTCTTCATTATATGAGGTATAATGTAGAACATCCAAGGCTGAAACTTTGTTGCATCTGCTTGACCAATAACACAGTTGAGTAGAGTGATTAGTATAGCAAATTCGTCCTTGAATTGTCCTCTTCCAACGTCCTTTGGCAATGTGGTGTGTTTCTCTTTCAGCCACCTGTGTGCAATCTTCTTGTTGTACTTATCTTGATGCTCTTCCCATATTCTTTCACATTCTTCTATGTTGATGGTAACACTCCTAGGCCATGGTCGAATGGAGAAGCATTTCTCAATCATGTCTGGCTTTAGCTTGCATATGAGTCTTCCATCAACTGACTGTATTTCCCTTGTGGCCGGATTATAATGCTTGATGCAAGCAATTATGAACTCTAGGATCTGTATTGAGAAAGGTATGGATGCTGCTGCAAGAAGACCTTGTTGACGTGTTTTTTATGACGACATCAACACAGAATAAAAATGCCCAACGGTCATTCTATTCCCTCTTGATCAAAGTATTCCACATGCTAAGATTGCTTGAAAGTTCATGTGTTCGACTCCAAGGTTCTTTTTATTGCGAATAGACTCAGTTGGTTGATGTGAATATGCTGGGTATTCCAAGGGGACTTACGTGAGTTGCTCATTCAGAAGAAAGGATTTTCAAATTTCGGGAGATTTGTCAATGAAGCTCAGGTTCTTAAACTAACCGGATAATGCTGAATGTAAAAGGATATAAGGATTAGAGATGCTACCATCTACTCCTAAAGGGGGTGGAGGACGAGGATCGGCTTAAACAATCTTCAGACCAGACTTTGCTTTGTCTCCCTTTGGACAACCTCTACGAAGTCGGTGCAATCTTCAAAGGATGATAAAAGATATTCAAATTGTAATTCAACATGTGCACTCCGTCACAGCGATGCAAGTGAACACACGAATCGCAACCAAAGTTAGGTACTGATATTCCAGTTGACCACGCAGGGCGGACTTACCATCAGCAAGCCCGCTAGTGGTATGGATGAAAGAAGATATGCTCAAATCAAAGCGCCACACTCCACAATTAACAATTACTTGCATAAAATAAAGTCTACTCTATTCTATCAATTTGAATTGGAAAGACGAAAAGGCCTTGCTAGCTATTCACAACAAAAGATAGAACCACCATGCAATGATAAACCTTTGTATTATGAGAGTTTTCCACAACAACCTCTTACAAAACTTTCAAAGGGAAAGTTTTCTTTCCTTTCCAAACTAAGCTATCTCTCTATCTATTCTAACTTCTATCCTCTCTATTCTCAATCTAATGTCTACTTAGTTACAAATGAGGGGAGATGCCCCTTTTATAGTTGGCCCAGTCCAACGGACGGTTCAGATTGAATTACAATGAAGGGCTCAGATTGAGCCATTTATGCCCTAATTAGGGTTTTTGCCCTAAAAACTGCCACAAAGAGGAGTGGGGCAATGAATGCACAGAATATTCTCCACTCCTCTGCAGGAACCATTATCTGCAATTAATGCCCATTATCTTCTTCTAGAAGATTCTCGTCCAGAAACGCGTTCCCACTACTCTGCCTGCCAATTCCGTTGCGTTAGGAGGAGAGTAAAAGAATCTCTAAGATCGTCTCCGCAGATAATAAAATTTGAAAGGATTTGTCGTTCAGCCCTCCTGTTGCTTTGACTCTTGGACGCATTTCTTCTTTGTGACTTTCACATTTCTCTAGCCCACTGCCTTGGGCGCATTTGCCTCTTTCGCATCACATTCTTAGTGTCTTAGCCAAATCTTCACTGTCGTTTCTTCTTTCCCAAGTTGCAACGTTGTCTAGCTCCATCAACTCAAGTCCTTATGCTCAGGCCCCAATGTTCATCCTGCAAAACAAAAGAAGAGTATCAAAACACTTTATAATCTAAATTCACTTTACTTACCTAATTTCCATGTTCTGACCGCTTGATCTCCGGATCTGGTAGAATTCATCACTTTTCTAGCAATCTTTTATAACTCTTCAACATCCGAATGCTTGATGTTCTAGCTTCATTCCATCTTCAGATTCTCCTATGCCTTGAACAAATTTCACCTCCACCCTGTGAGTGTATTTGACCCCCTGTTGCTTTATTTTACCATGCCTTAGAAAATTTATCCCTCGGAGCCTTAGGAACTTTGTTGAACGGGTGCCAGGCCAAAATCCCTGCCGAAACAACACGAGCAAGGTGTGGAAGAACCTCAAATCATCTCCCAGTGAGAAATATCCAATACCCAAAAGAAATTTCCCCTCAGAAATCATCGTTTTCATGTGTATCCAGACGAAGGGGTTCATTTAATTTTTATTATTATTATTATTTTTTGAAAAATAATAAAAATCAGTAAGGTTTGTTCATTTTCAAATCTGGGCGCATTTCATGCCTGCAGTCTTCACTTTTTTATGCTTTGGTATTTTTCCTTATTTTCTTGAAGAAATTCCCTTTATGTTCATGGGCGCACCCTACCTTGCACTAGGAAAATTTAATATTACCTCCTCTTGATTGCTGGGCGCATTTTACTCCCTTTAGCATTATTTTTCCACCCTTAGAATATTTCCAGGCCATTTTATCTTGTCTTTGAAGAATTCTCAAACTCATCTCATACCTTATCTTGCCCTCCGAAGAATTTCCAATTCCTCTTTGTCACGGGTGCATTTCTCTTAGTGAAATTTTCTTTCACTTAGAAATTTCTTCTAAACCTCGAAGGGGGCACTTCACAGGGCCTTCTTTTAGTTTTCACGCCTTAGATATTTTATTTAACTTCTTCCTCTTAGGGCGCATTTCACATGTGGTGGAGGCAAATCCTCAACGCCTTAGCATTTGCCTTACCTTGTCTTTACATCTTAGGCGCATATGAGGGTATGAGGGGGAACTTGCCACGCCTAGCATATTTTTCTTCATGTTTATTTCTTTTGAGGGCGCATTTCATGTATGCTAGAGGAAGATGTGGGCGCATTTGGGTATGTGAGGAGGATAACTTTCAACGCCATGAAACTATTTTAATACCCCCTCCACCTTGGGCGCATTTCACACATGCTACCTCCACTTTCAAGCTTGGGCGCATCTTACCTTTGGAGAAGGAATTTCCACGCCTTGAAAACTTCTTGCCATGCCTTCTCTTCTTTGGGCGCATTTCACCTATGTAGGAGGAACTTTTATACTTAGAAACTTTTCTCTCACTCCCCTTATAGCTTTGGGCACATTTTAGAGATCCTACTTCCATTTTTGCCTTAGAAAATTTTGAGGTCACCTCTCCTCCTTCTGGGCGCATTTTGAACATGCCGCTTCCATTTTTGACTTGGAAGTTTTCTCTTCTTAGCTGGGCGCCTTCAAGGGTATGAGCCTCTGTTTTGCCACACTTAGCAAAATCTTCATGCCTCTGCCTTCACATTCTATTTTTAGTAAGTCCTTGCTTTTCCGACTTCCACAGCTCTGTTTGTCATGAAACTTTCACCATATGATCCTTGTAGTTTGATGAACCTATTTTGCCTGTCCCATGCTCTGACCTGCCATTTATAGCCACCTGCTATTTATAGTAAGTTCCAAAGTTGTCTGACTTCTGTAGCTCTGTTTGACTTGAAACTTGCTATGCCTGATCCTGATAACTTGAGTGCCCTGCTCATACCTACCTCGGGTGTAGACCTGCTATTTATAGCCATGTCCTGGCTTACTAAAAGTAGTAAGTTCTCCGATTTCGCTCAAATTTTGCCAGCAGGTACCTTGAAGTGTGTTGATATTGGTGAGGTACTTCGTTTTGACAACTTCTGAATTTCACCCCCTATAAAAGTGGAAACCCTAATTTGACTTGCATGTATCCCGAACGGTCTCTGTTTGACTTCGTTCCTTCTGCATGTCGTTCTACTTGCTGAACTGGAGTGTTAGGCGGCTGCCAGAGTGTACCTGCCAAAAATAGAAACTATCTGAAAAGTGACTCATCCACTGCCGGATGATTTTGCATGTCATATTGCCTGTGGGATCTCAAGAAACCCAGAAAAACCCAGAAAACTGGTCTGCATGCATGCGCTGGCTAAAAATAGTAAGACCTCGAAACTTGATCTTCTCTGCTTGCATGTCACACTGTTGCGAAGCTCTTGGAAAACCCAGAAGGAATATCCGGACATGCAACGAGGAATCATACGTTTGACCCCTGAAAATGGCTCCTGAAGCCTGAACTGCTAAAAATAGCAAGTTGTTTGATCTGGCTCAAAATTTACATGCAAGCAGTTTGATGTGTTCTGAATGCGCTGAAGTAGTCAGAATCTCGAAATCCTAAGGAAAAGACCTCGTTTTGAGCACTTACTAAAAATAGTAAGTTGTCAGATTTCAATGAAAACTCAGTGGGAACTTGCTGGAAGCCTTTTGAAAGCAATGTCAAGCTCTACTACCAATTTACCAGTCTTGATTTAATCTCAATCCAGCCTGAAGAACAAAACCCTAATTTCACAGATTCACTTCAGACTTAGCCAAAATTTCAAATTAGGTCAAAGAACGGGGACATCCCCGGAAGGACAAAAGATCAAAGAGAGAGAGACGCAAAACAAAAGCCAAAAGACCAAAATGGAGCAAAATTAGGGGGTCCCCATCTGCCATGGGGTGATGTGTGAAAAGGTCACAACAGACCTGAATGGCCAAGATGCCTGATGGTGGTGTTGCCTGCATCTTCTAAAAGACGTATATTGAACACTGGCTTGATATGATGCAAGTCCGTCTCGGTCGTTTCAATGAAATCATGGTACAACAGTGATTTGGTTTTGAAATCTGTGGGAGTGTACTCCATTCTGCAAAACTTAAAGAATGACAGTGAACACGCCTAGGTTCTGACAATTTTTAGCAAACTTTCTAAATTTAGCTTGCTGATTTTTCTTCCTCAAATGGACGAAATTTTAAGATTTTTTTTGAGATATGGGTTTTGATTAGAATTTCATTACAAGCCAACCCAGATCGTTCATTTTTGAAAATATGAAGTGAAGACTGAAAAAGTGTTGTACCCAAACCGAAATTTTTGCTTCATTAAGGCATTTTGCTTAAAATGGTCTAAACCTTGTAAAAGTGGGGTCAAAACTCAGTTTTTGGGCAAATAAAGTATGGGCTTTCAGTCAGTGTGATGCCAAGAAGATACTGGCAAAATTTGAAAATTTTGAAAATTAGGGTTTCTGAAATCTATTTTTAGCTCAAAACCCTAAAAAATAGGAACTTGTCCGAATTGGATGAAATTAATTTTGATTGGCTTATTTCACATCACAATCACAGTGGTGAAGTTAGTTTCAGTTAAAAGTCAGTTTAAGGCTGGTGGGTAGTTTTCACTTTTTCAGGAGAAAAGTTGGGATCTTCGAGGTCATCAATGGTAGTCGGCCAGTACCAGGTATCAATATCTAAGCCTGAAACTCAAAGAGGAACGCTCTACGATAAAAGATGTTGGAAATAATGCTTTTTGATGGAGGGGATTTTCAAATTGGCAAAAAAGTGTTAAAATATTCTAAGTCTGGGAACTTTTCACTATGTAACGTAGTAGACACTTGCGCAATCAACGTGCAAATCAACTTTACAGTGTCCGTACATGTGAAAATGATGAAGTATAGTCATATACACACTTTGGCAGTTACAACACTTCGACATGGTCAACCGCAGTGATGGATACAGCATTTGCAAAGCATAAAATGGTGAAAATCAATGAATTCAAAACAAATCCGCTCCCCTGTAGCCCAGGGGCGCCCTTCCATTTGAAGGTCAAGATTTGAGTGTTTTGGATGAAGGATACATTCATTATGTTCAGTTTTCAGTCAGCTTTCCAATTAGCCATGAAGCAGGATCATCTGAGCTGCAGAACTCCGGCAAACGAAGACAGAAGCAAAGGTTACGAAGAGTGTTTTCATCAAGGAGGTAGTCTAGAAATGCAGATCCGCTCCCTTCTAGCCCAAGGGCGATTTTCTTTTTGAAGGCCCAGATCTAGATGCATGTGTGTTTTGATGGTTTCAGTCTTTGCAGAATTAGTTTAGCTTTTCAACGAGCTATCAAGCGGAAGCGTATCCAGTACAAAAATCCAGTTATCAGCGTTAGAAGTGGAAATTGCAGGCAGGATACATGTCAGAAGAAGTTTTTCAGAATGCAAATCCGCTCCCCTGTAGCCCAGGGGCGATCCTGAATAAGACCTGTTTGATGGATGAATTTGCAATTGAGGTCTTCCTGAGATCTCTTCCAGCTCAGTTCAGTTTTGCAGTGTATCCATTCACAAGACGATCCGATGTTCTAAGTAACTGTGACAGAGGTCCTACCGAGCACGTAAAATAGAGGATGGTGAAGCGTAGCTACACAAAGCTGCACAGCTGTAGGCTAGGGGCGATTCTCCTTTAGGCCTGCCAGACAGGGTTATTTGCAATTACACTCTTCACCAGACTTGTGTGCAATTACTCAAGCTATCCAACGAGTCTAGCCGACAGCCTCCAGGATTTGGCGAATGCTCGTACGTGCGAGGTCAAGATGATAATGCTGTAAAGAAGAGCTGATTGAAGGCAGTTCAAAAAAATGACTAAGTGTAAGAATATAATTTTCTTTGAAAAAGGCGATTTTCTTTTAGAGGCCTTAAAAGCAATTTCCTGGCTTCGTCGTCTCCAAGAACATCTCTTGCAAGTTGACCAAACTGTACAGCAAGACAAGCGGCACGCGTATCGGAACATTCCAGTTCCCGGTATCAAGGGTCAAAGTATGGTGTTAAGATGAAAATCACACTTTTGTTAAAATGGTGTTTGAGCTATCACAGAATAGGGGCGCTCATTCTTTTGGGGTTCTTAATACAATTTTCAAATCCCTCACATACAGTCATTGGATGCAGAGTACTTCTAGTCACGGAATGAATCCATTATTCAATCAGTGGGGTTCATTATTCACCGTCAGCGGCAGTTTGAAGCATCAGAAGGCAAAACGAAGAAATGGCTAAGTCTGGAATTATTGCATCAATTTAATCAGAGGCGCCTAATTTTCTAAGGTGTCAGATGTTGATTTTAGCAGTTGTTGCTCCTAGCAGACATTTCATCCTTGTCATGCAGGCTTCGCAGTGGATATCTCAGCACAGTCGCAGGCTCAGTCAGTCAGCCAGAAATCAGAGCTGAACATGGTCAGTTGTAACTTTGCAGTCAGCTACAAAATAGGAGATTCTCAAAAATCTCATAACTCTTGCAAATGGAAGCCTAAAAGATCAAAATTTGACTTTTTAGAATCAGGGAAGTGTGTTGAAAACAGCAAGATGCTATTTTTGGCAAAATGATAAAAATAATATTTTTGAATGCAAGACATTAAAAAGTGACGAATTTCTTAAAAGATAAATATTGGTGCCACTTTTAATTCTTTGCATGCTTTGAAATTAAAATATTATTTTTAGTCTAAACACTTAGAGACAGTAGCAGTTCAACTGGTAAAGGGCCAATCGGATTCCTTCTTCACAATTAGGGTTTGAGCTTGTAGTCTTGCTTTTGTGGTACGATTTTGCTCTAGTTATGCAAGCATGGCATTCATCATTTCATTCATCCAGCTTGAGCAGAGGTGAATTCTTTCCAGAGTTGGGCAAATTTCTTCAGCGGTCAGTTGTGAAGGCATAAAAAATATTCTTTTGCAGGTACAAGTCAAGATTCATCAGCAGAATTCAAGGCAGAGTGGCAATTTTGACAGAAGAAGATAATAAATAAATAAAAATTAAAAAACATCTTTCTTCTTCTCTAGATTTCTTCCATCTTCTCGTCTTAAAATTTTCTCACATGTTTGAAGAATTGGCGTTTTTGGCAAAACAAATCATCTGGGTTGATTCAGAATTGCTTTCTCAGCAAAACCCATGTGCTAGAATTTTCAAGAAAAATTTGTTCCAGAGCATCAGTTCTTGAGGCTTTGATTTTCTGAAGTGAAATTCCTTTGCATGGTGGAGTAGAAGTCGATATTTTTCGAATCTAACGTTGTGGGTTGTCTTAGAAATATCTTCTGGACAAAACCCATATCTCAGATTTTCTCGGGAAAAATGTCCTCACAGCCCCTCAGATCTCAACTGAAAACCTTTTGCATGCGGGCCTAAATCACATTTTTTCACAATTCTGACATTGTGGGTCATCTTAGAATTTGATTCTACATAAAACCCACGTCTCAAAATTTTCTATGAAAATTGCCCTCCGACAAGCTATTTTTAGCCTCATTAGGAGAGATTTTTGGTTTTTTGGAGAAGTTGTCAGAATATAGCCATGTTCACAGTCAACAAGCGAGTTTTTCAGGATGTAGTTCACGCAAAACGAATTCAAGACCAAGTCAATCTTAATTCATGATTTCATCAGAAAAGCTGACATTGATTTGTATCAAGCGCATCGGAAAGGTTGACAAGAGTAGTCACTCAAGTTCACATGGTTTCATGTCTCATATAGCTGATTGTCTTCCAAGGCCAGTTTAGGGGGTTGATACCGTTGGGTTTCTGTGTATGCAGCATGTTCATTTGTATTTCTCACAACCAAAGAGTTCGTAGTTTCATCATGCAACACTCTTCCATAAACAAAAGCATGAAAAACCTGAGAAGCATCAAGCTGCAAAGGAAACAATGGCCATCACTTCAGTTACAAAGCCGCCATAGTTACCAGCCAGTGAAGGGCCAATTTAAGTATACAGAGATTTTCAGTTTTGCTTGAGTTGCGTTGGCATAAGAACTAACACCTCTGGAGTGTGAGTTTGTACGGACAGCTATGCACACTACGTAATGAGTGCTCTTCAAATTAGGAGGGGAAGCTCCCTCGTTGTGCTGGAATGCATGAAATAGAAAACTAAACTAATGTCCTATCTTTTTGTTCTCAGCTGGTAGAGGCACAAGGTTAAGAAAACCTAGAACGTTGCAGCTAAGTATTTTCTGGTTTCGCAGATCATGTAACTACAACTAAGCTAACTTCTTTAATATCTATCCAATTTCCTCAAGAAACAGAGCATGAGGAAATGGAGCAGGAATGTATTGTACGATAAACTCCAGGTGCGGGCTCACAACATGAAGGCAAGGTAGGCGCAACTATTTGCTAATCCGGGAAGAATTTTATTAAAACAAACAAAATGAACGGTAAACCTGGTACAGCTTCACAACATGAAGGCAAGGTAGGCGCAACTATCTGCTTGGCTGAATGAGTCTACTATAACACACATCAAACGATAAGCTTTAAGTACAGTTTCGCAACATGAAGGCAAGGTAGGCGCAACTATTTGCTCTTCTGAATAGGCTTATAATAAACAAAACAAAAGGTAAGCAACTGGGACAGTAGATTGTATAGACGCAACACGCATGCAATAACGATCAAACCAGCAACCCCATTTAACTAAGATCGAATAAACACCATGACAATAACATGAAGGCAAGGTAGGCGCAGCAATTTATTATAACAGCAATTACTCTTTGAACAGATACAATAATAGCAATACTACAGGCAAGGTAGGCGCAGCATGTATGCTATCAAGCAAAAGTTAAATTACAAATGAGCTTAAAGCTCTTATTTATAGACTTCAAGGTGTAGGCAACCCTAAAATCACCTTGAGTCAACTAAAGTCTTGCAATGCATGCAAGATCTTATTCCTAAACCCTAATTGAATGAAACTATACAGTTAACTGGGAAACTATCATCAGTTAACTGAAACATCTAATCTAAATGGACAAGGTGCAACATGCACGTCCTTATTGAAAGCAAGTCAACTGGAATGCTATCATCAGTTGACTGAAAGATCTAATCTAAACTCCAAGTGTATGTAGATATTTCCAAGAAAGACATGGCATGCAATGTGTAACAACCTGTTAACTCGGAAAGAAGCCTCGAGTTTAACTCCTGTGTCTAATGTCTATCTTGGAAAAGGTGGGACGCCTTGTACTGAAGTTCACTGACCCTGATCTCGAGCAAGTAACCCCTCCATGAGGTTAGTGACTACATCACCATCTAGAGGTCGTCACATGTCTCAACTGTCAATCAACTGCTAGTTAGTAACTCAAGCAAAACCGAAAACCTCTGCATACTTAAACTGGCCCTTCATTGGTTGGTAACTCTGGCGGCTCTGTAAACTGAAGTGATGGCCACTATTTCTTCTGCAGCTTGACGTTTCTCACGTTTTTCATGCTTATCAACCCTCTAAACTAGCCTTGGAAGACAATCAGCTATACGAGGCATAAAACCATGTGGACTTGAGTGACTGCGCTTGTCAACCTTTCTGATGCGCTTGATACAAATCAATGTCAGCTTTTCTGATGAAATCATGAATTAAGACTGACATCGTCTTGAATTCGATTTGTGTGAACTGCATTCTGAAAAACTTGCCTGTTGACTGTGCACACGGGTATATTCTGACAACTTTTCTGGAAAGCCAAAAATAGCCTGCTGAGGCTAAAAATAGCTTGTCGGATGAAAATTTTTACGAAAAAATCTGAGATATGGGTTTTGTCCAGAAAATGATTCTAAGACAACCCAGAACGTCAGAAATGCAAAAATTTACCCTTTACTCAGCCATGCAAAAGAATTTCGGTTGAGAAAATTAAAGCTTCAAGAACAGATGTTCTGGAACAAATTTTCCTGAAAAATTCTGGCACATGGGTTTTGCTGAGAAAGCTCTTCTGAATCAACCCAGATATTTTGTTTTGCCAAAATCTGCCAACACTTCGAACATGCAAGAGAATTTAAGACGAGAAGATGGAAGAAATATAGAGAAGAAGAAAGATGTTTTTTAATTTTTATTTATTTATTATCTTCTTCTGTCAAAATCGCCACTCTGCCTTGAATCTGATGCTGAATCTGAACTTGTACCTGCAAAAGAATATTTTATCACCTTCGAACTTGATCCTTTGATGAAAATTCGCCAATCTCTTTGAAGAAATTTGAATTTTCAAAGCTGTGTAAATGATAAAAGGCGCCATGCTTGTTTAAATAAACAATTTGTACCATCCTGCATGCATAATGCAACCCTAATTTAGAAAAAGGAAAATCGATTGGCTTCTCTCCAGTTGAACTGCCACTGTCTCTGAGTCTTCAGACTAAAAATAATATCTTAATTTTTAAAACATGCAAAAAACTAAAAATGGCGCCAATATCCGTCTTTGAAGAAATTCGTCACTTTTCAATGCTCTGCATGCAAAAATATTTTTTTTCATTTTTTGCCAAAAATAGCATCTTGTTGTGTTCAACACACTTCCCTGATTCCAAAAAGTCAAATTTTGATCTTTTAGGCTTCCATTTGCAAGAGTTATGAGATTTTTGAGAATCTCCTATTTTGTAGCTGACTGCAAAGTTACAACTGACCCTTTTCAACTCTGATTTCCGAATGATTAAATGATCCTGCGACCGTGCTGAGATATCCACCACGAAGCTTGTATGACAAGGATGAAATGTCTGCTGGGAGCAACAACTGCTAAAATCATCATCTGATACCTTAGAAAATTAGGCGCCTCTAATTAAATTGATGTTTTGACTCCAGACTTAGCCATTTCTTAGTTTTTCCTTCTGATGCTTCAAACAGCCGCTGACAATGAATAATGAACTCCACTGACTGAATAATGGATTCATTGCATGACTAGAAGAATTCTGCATCCAATGACTGTATATGAGGGATTTGAAAATTGTATTAGGAACCCCAAAAGCATGAGCGCCCCTATTCTGTGATAGCTCAAACACCATTTTGACAAAAGTGTGATTTTCAACTGAACACCATACTTTGACCCTTGATACCGAGAACTGGAATATTCCGATATGCGTGCCGTCTATCTTGCTGTACAGTTTGGTCAACTTGCAAGAGATGTTCTTGAAGACGACGAAGCCAGAAAATTGCTTTTAAGGCCTCTAAAAGAAAATCGCCTTTTTCAAAGAAAATTATATTCTTATACTTAGTCATTTTTTGAATTGCCTTCAATCAGCTCTTCTTCACAGCATTATCATCTTGACCTCGCACGTACGAGCATTCGCCAAATCCCGGAGGTTGTCGGCTAGACTCGTTGGATAGCTTGAGTAATTGCACACAAGTCTTGTGAAGACTGTAATTGCAAATAACCCCGTCTGGCAGGCCTAAAGGAGAATCGCCCCTAGCCTACAGCTGTGCAGCTTTGTGTAGCTACGCTTCACCATCCTCTGTTTTACGTGCTCGGTAGGACCTCTGTCACAGTTACTCAGAATATCGGATCGTCTTGTGAATGGATACACTGCAAAGCTGGACTGAGCTGGAAGAGATCTCAGGAAGACCTTAATTGCAAATTCATCCATCAAACAGGTCTTATTCAGGATCGCCCCTGGGCTACAGGGGAGCGGATTTGCATTGAATTCATTTCTTCTGACATGTATCCTGCCTGCAATTTCCACTTCTAACGCTGATAACCGGATTTCTGTACTGGATACGCTTTCGCTTGATAGCTCGTTGAAAAGCTAAACTAATTCTGCAAAGACTGAAACCATCAAAACACACATGCATCTAGATCTGGGCCTTCAAAAAGAAAATCGCCCTTGGGCTAGAAGGGAGCGGATTTGCATTTCCAGACTGCCTCCTTGATGAAAACACTCTTCGTAACCTCTGCTTCTGTCTTCGTTTGCCGGAGTTCTGTAACTCGGATAATCTTGCTTCATGGCTAATCGGAAAGCTGACTGAAAACTGAACATAATGAATGTATCCTTTATCCAAAACACTCAAATCTTGACCTTCAAATGGAAGGGCGCCCCTAGGCTACAGGGGAGCGGATTTGTTTTGAATTCATTGATTTTCACCATTTTATGCTTTGCAAACGCTGTATCCATCCCTGCGGTTGACCATGTCGAAGCGTTGTGACTGCTGAGGTGTGTGGATGACTATACTTCATCATTTTCACATGTACGGACACTATAAAGTTGATTTGCACGTTGATTGCGCAAGTGTCTACTACGTTACATAGTGAAAAGTTCCCAGACTTAGAATATTTTAGCACTTTTTGCCAATCTGAAAATCCCCTCCATCAAAGAGCATTATTTCCAACATCTTTTATCGTAGAGCGTTCCTCTTTGAGTTTTAGACTTAGATATTAATACCTGGTACTGGCCAACTGCCATTGATGACCCCGAAGATCCTAACTTTTCTCCTAAAAAAGTGAAAACTACCCACCAGCCTTAAACTGACTTTTAACTGAAACCGACTTCACCACTGTGATTGTGATGTGAAATAAGCCAATCAAAATTAATTTCATCCAATTCTGACAAGTTCCTATTTTTTAGGGTTTCGGGCTAAAAATAGATTTCAGAAACCCTAATTTTCAAAATTTTCAAATTTTGCCAGTATCTTCCTGGCATCACACTGACTAAAAGCCCATACTTTATTTGCCCAAAAACTAAGTTTTGAACCCACTTTTACAAGGTTTAGACCATTTTAAGCAAAATGCCTTAATGAAGCAAAAATTTCGGTTTGGGTACAACAAGTTGCTAAGAAGCAGTGAATTGACAGTTGAGACATGTGACGACCTTTAGATGGTGATGTAGTCACTAACCTCGTGGAGGGGTTACTTGCTCGAGATCAAGGTCAGTGAACTTCAATTCAAGGCGTCCCACCTTTTCCAAGATAGACATTAGACACAGGAGTTAAATTCGAGGCTTCTTTCCGAGTTAACTGGTTATTACACATTGCATGTATGTCTTTCTTGGAAACATCTACGTACACTTGGAGCTTAGATTAGATCTTTCAGTTAACTGATGATAGCATTCCAGTTGACTTGCTTTCAATAAGGACGTGCATGTTGCACCTTGTCCATTTAGATTAGATGTTTCAGTTAACTGATGGTAGTTTCCCAGTTAACTGTGTAGATTCATTCAATTAGGTTTAGAGAATAAGATCTTGCATGTCTTGCAAGACTGCAGTTGACTCAAGGTGATTTTAGGGTTGCCTACACTTTGATGTCTATAAATAAGAGCTTTCAGCTCATTTGTAATTAGCTTTTCCTAGTGATAGAGAATTGATGCGCTGTCAGCAACATGCCTATTCTCAAGATTGGTTCATCCTTGTAAATTAGAACTTTTGCTTGATAGCATACATTCTGTGCCTACCTTGCCTGTAGTATTGCTATTATTGTATCTGTTCAAAGAGTAATTGCTGTTATAATAAATTGCTGCGCCTACCTTGCCTTCATGTTATTGTCATGGTGTTTATTCAACCTTAGTTAAATGGGGTTGCTGGTTTGATCGTTATTGCATGCGTGTTGCGTCTATACAATCTACTGTCCCAGTTGCTTACCTTTTGTTTTGTTTATTATAAGCCTATTCAAAAGAGCAAATAGTTGCGCCTACCTTGCCTTCATGTTGCGAAACTGTACTTAAAGCTTATCGTTTGATGTGTGTTATAGTAGACTCATTCAGCCAAGCAGATAGTTGCACCTACCTTGCCTTCATGTTGTGAAGCTGTACCAGGTTTACCGTTCATTTTGTTTGTTTTAATAAACTTCTTCCCGGATTAGCAAATAGTTGCGCCTACCTTGCCTTCATGTTGTGAGCCCGCACCTGGAGTTTATCGTACAATACATTCCTGCTCCATTTCCTCATGCTCTGTTTCTTGAGGAAATTGGATAGATATTAAAGAAGTTAGCTTAGTTGTAGTTACATGATCTGCGAAACCAGAAAATACTTAGCTGCAACGTTCTAGGTTTTCTTAACCTTGTGCCTCTACCAGCTGAGAACAAAAAGATAGGACATTAGTTTAGTTTTCTATTTCATGCATTCCAGCACAACGAGGGAGCTTCCCCTCCTAATTTGAAGAGCACTCATTACGTAGTGTGCATAGCTGTCCGTACAAACTTACACTCCAGAGGTGTTAGTTCTTACGCCAACAGTTTTCTAGCGCCCACCGTGGGGCACGAGGCAAGAAAACATTCAAGAAAGCTTCACGCTTTATGTCACGGGTATGACCATTTGGCGTCCTACTACTCCAGTTCAACAACCAAGACTTACTCCGACTGCCTTACAGCCAAACTTTGTGCTAATTCAAGGCGAGCAGTCAGACATCATCAGTAGCTTGAGAAGTTTTATCTTTGAAAATCATACATCTACTACTCAGTAGAGAAACACAGCTACTACTCTTGATAAAGAAGAAGAAAAGGCGGATCTTGCAGTAGGTAGACCAGTTTTGCCACCACCCGCGTGGGAATAAAGCAACCTGGCTTACCAAGTTTACTACAGAAGGAGGCGCAATCCTCCCATTCAAGAAGACCCGCACTTTGAGGAGGTTCCTGAGCATTTTCTAGAAGAATTAGAAGAAGAATCTCCAGCCCCACCTGTCACAATGGGCAACAACGACAACAACAACAACAACGGCAACGGTCGGAACGGAAGGAACGTGAGACGTCCAACCCCACTACCTTGGGGCAATAACATCGGACCGTTGGCCTTACAAGGACATCATGAGCTGCCTAAGGGATCACGAAAGCACTTTCCTCGATTCCATGGCGATGGATCTAAGCATCCAGATGAACACATATCAGCATTCACAGCGGCTTGTTCCATTTTGCATGTTCCACATGAAGACATAGTTGTTCGTCTCTTTGTTGAGACTCTGGAAAGCAATGCATCAAACTGGTTTCATAATCTTGAACCTGGTCTTATCACAAGTTGGGCAGTCATGAGTGAGAAATTCTTGGCAAGGTTCAAGCCTGCCGAGGATAATCACCAATTATTTGCACAGATCTCAAACTCAAAGATGAAGCCTACTGAACCAATGAGGGAATTCATAGCAAGGTTTAACCGCCTTGTTACACGTCTTGCCCATACATTAAATCCATCTGATGAGATTTTGATGAGCAGCTTCATCAATGCACTACCGTCAGAAATAGCCTTTCTCTTAAAGGGAAGTAAAGAAGTAGATTTACAACTCACTCAAGAGGAAGCTATCAAAATTGAAGATAATATGATTACGACGGGCAAGATGAGGAATGATTCAATCAGACCGCTTGTTCAAGCGTCTGCTGATCCACTACTTCAGAAAGTAGCAAACGAGGTGACAATTCTCAAGAGACAATCACCCGCACAAGGGCAGCAAGCACTGCCTACACAACAGTCATATCAACCGCCATATCAACCTCAACAGCCGTACCAGCCGAAGAGGAATAACTTTCAGCCTTTCAACAACTACAAATCAAAGTTTCCGCAAGGACAACAAAGACCGCATGTTGAAGCTGAGAAGTCTACAGCTTATTGCACTTTCCATGACACAGTTGAACACACCAAATCTACATGTCCGGAAAATCAAAGAATGAGTCAACTCATGGGATTTGCTGAGGCTACTCCTAGTTCGAGTTTCGTACCTTCACCAACTACAAATGTTGTCTCACCACAGACAGATAACTTTCATGGCGACTCCGCAACGGGGTATTTTGATAGAGAACCCGTTAATGAACAAGAAGAAGAAGAAGAAGACTACTGCCGATACTCTCTTGCAGTCAATCATGAGAATATCTCATCACCTGTGTTTACACGTGCACAACACTTCAAAGCACAGAAAGAAGAAGAGGAAAAGCGGAAGTCTAATGAAAAAGGAAAGGAAGTGGCTTCCACTTCCAATCAAAGGTCTTCACAAGTAAACACCGTGTCGGCTGTTTAGGATCCATCCTCAGCAAGCTTCGACATTGTGTCTTCCATGATGAAGACGAAGGTACAAATTTCACAACTGGAGTATCTTCAGGATCATCCAGAGCAATTGGAAAGAATCCTCAAGGTGGTAAAGAAGAAGGCTATAATTCAGCCTACATTACTTGAATCCTCTGTTCCAGCAGAAGACAAGCCAAAGCCATTCTATATATCTTTGTATATAGGAGGTTTTAAACTCAGCAATTGCATCATAGATAGCGGAGCATCGGACAATGTCATGCCTTTACAAATCATGAACGCGTTGGGACTTTTGTGCACCGAAACCAAGGAAAAGTGTTATTCACTTGAATCAAAGCCGGTGTTGTTGGTTGGTCAACTAAAAGATGCGCAAGTAAGGCTAGCGTCTTGTCCAGAAAAGAAGATTATGATGACTATCTTGATCGCTGACATTCCTACAAGTTACGGGATGTTGCTCAGTAGGAGTTTTTGCAAGGATCTTGGAGGAGAAATTCAGTTGGATTGGTCGTTCACGACAATTCCATTGAAGAAGGGAACATTCAAGTTGGAGCCTGAGGTGAAATCAAAGTTTACGGTGGTTAAGTCCCAGTTTCCGGATGCACAAGTGTTATATCAAGACACGGGACCGGGAACATATGCTATGATATCTGATGTCAATGAAGATTGTCAAAATTTTGCACTTTCCACGACTACATCACATGAAGAATCAAAAATGTGGAGGATGCAGTTTGATGGCAGTTGTTCAACGTTAAGATCAGGAGCGGGAGTAGTAATCATCTCTCCCGAAGGTTGCTTATATCCATTCGCATATAGGTTGCAATTTGATTGTACCAATAATACTGCAGAGTACGAAGCGCATTTATTGGGTCTCAAAAATGCGAAGGATATGGGGATCAAATTACTTAGAGTTGAAGGAGATGTAGAGCTCATTGTCAAGCAAGTCAGGGAGCAGTTTCAAGTTAGAAAGAATCGCCTTCAATCCTATAGACAGAGGGTGTGGAATGCCATCGACTGGTTCGATGCTTTTGACATCCAATATATTCCAAGAACGGACAATAGCAGAGCTATTGCCCTTGCAGTGTCAGCTGCTCTTTTCATGCCGCATTCTGACTTTCGTCAGAATTCTTTTGCTATTGAGCTGATCTACAGGCCAGCTGTACCAGATAATGTAGACAACTGGCAAGTCTTTGATGACGATGATGACATCAAAGAGTTTCTCATTATGGGAGACAACTACAAAGAATTGTTCTTTGAAGGGAATCCTACTCCTTTCAAAGAGTCAATTGCTGAAGACTCTGAAGCTACAGAATCCAAAATCATACAACTGAAAGGAAATCAGATTCCTAAGGGTTTCGTATCTTTAGAGGATATTTTTGACCGGCATGACCGTTTCATCCAAAATCAGAAAATGTCAGGTGTTAATACTTCTGCTGAACATTTCCAAGTGAACATCGGCACCGAAGACAAACCTCAGTTTGTGAATCTAGGCAAGTGTTGTACTACAGAAGAAGCTGAGAAGTTTACCGCCTTGTTCAAACAATACAAGGATGTATTTGCCTGGTCATACGAAGACTTGAAGGTCTTCACACCCATAGAATTGTCACATACAATTCCTCTGAAGTCTGATGTTAAGCCTTTCAGGCGAAAACAAAGACATTACAATCCGCGGATTCAAGATGCTATCTACGCGGAAATTCAGAAGATGGTGGATGCAAAGATAATTTACCCAATCCATCACTCCACCTGGGTGTCTAACATTGTTCCTGTGCGCAAAAAGAATGGAGAAATTAGAATTTGCGTGGATTTCAGGAACTTGAATTTGTCGTCCTTGAAGGACAATTATCCCTTACCGATCATGGAGCATACATTGCAGACAGTCACCGGATCGGAAATGCTATCACTTCTTGATGGTTTTTCTGGTTATAATCAAATTGCAATGGCCGAGGAAGAGCAGATCAAAACAGCTTTCACCATGCCGTGGGGAACGTTTGCTTATGAGAGGATGCCTTTCGACCTTATCAACGCCGGTGCTACTTTTCAGAGAGCCACAGATTTGGCGTTTGGGGATCTAAAAAATAAAATAATAGTAGTTTATCTAGATGACTTGACGGTTTTCTCAAATAAACGAAGCGATCACTTTTCGCACCTCGCAAAAGTTTTCGAAAGATGCAGGCATCATAGAATTTCATTGAATCCTAAAAAGACCATCTTCGCGGTGACAGAGGGCAAGTTACTTGGCCACATCGTTTCCAAGGAGGGAACTAAAATTGACCCAAATCGGGTGGATTCAATCAAGAGCCTGTCTCTTCCTACAAGTAAGAAACAACTGCATTCCTTCTTCGATAAAGTCAACTTTATCCGAAGGTTTGTACCAGATTTTTCGGAGCTGACGAAGGAAATCTCAGCTATGATGAAAAAGACGTCCAATTTCATATGGACAGAAGAGGGTCGACAAGCCTTCATCAAAATCAAGGAAGCTATTGCTACCGCACCAACGTTGGTTCGTCCTAACTTTCAGAAGGATTTCATCCTTTACTGTTATGCGTCGGAGCACACGTTGTCTGCAATATTGAATCAGAAGCTCAGTGAAGAAGGAGAATCTCCTATCGCATTCATGAGTACCTGTTTTAAAGATTGTGAATCGCGCTATTCTCAAATTGAGAAGAATGCGTATGTTGTCGTTAGAGCTGTCAAAAATTTTAGGTTCTATATCTTGAATTCACATACTACGGTGTTTGTCACCGATCCAGCAGTGAAAGGTGTGCTGACTCAACAAGAGATGGGCACGAAAAGAGGAAACTGGATCGCAAGAGTTCAAGAGTATGATCTGGAAATCAAGCCAACCAAGCTCGTTCGCGAGCAAGGTCTCTGTCAATTATTGGCGGATGATGGTGATGAAAAGAAGAAAAGCAATAGCGGAACTGAACCTGAACCAGAAGAGGACCTTCCTTTGGTCCTATTAGTTGATTCTACGGAAGAATGGTACACAACCTTGTGGTATTATTCAACTTATGGAGAATGTCCACGTCACATGGACAAACAGCAGAAAAGAACTTTAAAGCTGAAAGCACAGAATTTTGTGCTTGTCAATAACGTTCTGTACAAGCGTGGCCTTGACGGAACTTTCCTTTTATGTGTCCGTAGAGACCAGCAACAGATATTGTTGGATGCTTTTCACAGTCAAGCGTGCGGTGGTCACTTCTGATCAAGGGTTACTGCATTCAAGATCCTACGAGCACGGTTCTATTGGCCAACCATGTTTCGTGACGCATATGAATGGGTGTATAGATGTCAGTTTTGTCAGCAGTTTGTTGGTAAAGTCAGATTGGCAGCTACTCCACTCAGGCCAATTATCATTGATGCTCCATTTCAGCAATGGGGTATTGATTTCATAGGTCCCATCAACCCACATTCCAGCAAGGGGCATATTTATGTCCTTACAGCAACAGATTATTTTACAAAATGGGTTGAAGCGGTTCCTACCAAGCGAGCTACTTCAGAAGTTGTTTGTAACTTTTTAAAGGAAAACATAATTTCGCGCTTCGGAGTGCCTCGCAAAATTGTGGCTAGTAACGCAACAAGTTTCTCATCAGAGGAGATACTTAATTTTTATTTTGATCACGGCATCATGCTGTCACACTCATCAGATTATTACCCTCAAGGTAATGGACAGGCCGAATCATCAAATAAGAACATAGTCACAATTCTGCGCAAGCTAGTTGACGCAAATCAGAAAGCCTGGCACAGGAAAATATATGATGCTCTTTGGGCTGATAGAATCACTCCCAAACGAGCCATCGGCACTTCGCCTTTTATACTTTTGTATGGTACAGACGCAATGTTACCCATTACATTGGAGTTGTCCGCTTTGCAGTTGGCATCTACAGTGGATGATGAAGAATTCAAAGATCCGATCCAAAGGAGGATTTTGTACCTGATGAAGCTAGAAGAAGAAAGGGTGGAAGTTGTCGATAGGATCACTCAGCATCAAGAGCCAATCGGATTCCTTCTTCACAGTTAGGGTTTAAGCTTGCAGTCTTGCTTTTGTGGTACGATTTTGCTCTAGTTATGCAAGCAGGGCATTCATCATTTCATTCATCCAGCTTGAGCAGAGGTGAATTCTTTCCAGAGTTGGGCAAATTTCTTCAGCGGTCAGTTGTGAAGGCATAAAAAATATTCTTTTGCAGGTACAAGTCAAGATTCATCAGCAAAATTCAAGGCAGAGTGGCGATTTTGACAAAAGAAGATAATAAATAAATAAAAATTAAAAAACATCTTTCTTCTTCTCTACATTTCTTCCATCTTCTCGTCTTAAAATTTTCTCACATGTTTGAAGAATTGGCCGTTTTGGCAAAACAAATCATCTGGGTTGATTCAGAATTGTTTTCTCAACAAAACCCATGTGCTAAAATTTTCAAGAAAATTTTGTTCTAGAGCATCAGTTCTTGAGGCTTTGATTTTCTGAAGTGAAATTCCTTTGCATGGTGGAGTAGAAGTCGATATTTTTCGAATCTAACGTTGTGGGTTGTCTTAGAAATATCTTCTGGACAAAACCCATATCTCAAATTTTCTTGAGAAAAATGTCCTCGCAGCCCCTCAGATCTCAACTGAAAACCTTTTGCGTGCGGGCCTAAATCACATTTTTTCACAACTCTGACATTGTGGGTCATCTTAGAATTTGATTCTACATAAAACCCACGTCTCAAAATTTTCTGTGAAAATTGCCCTCCGACAAGCTATTTTTAGCCTCATTAGGAGAGATTTTTGGTTTCTTGGAGAAGTTGTCAGAATATAGCCATGTTCACAGTCAACAAGCGAGTTTTTCAGGATGTAGTTCACGCAGAACGAATTCAAGACCAAGTCAGTCTTAATTCATGATTTCATCAGAAAAGCTGACATTGATTTGTATCAAGGGCATCGGAAAGGTTGACAAGAGTAGTCACTCAAGTTCACATGGTTTCATGTCTCGTATAGCTGATTGTCTTCCAAGGCCAGTTTAGAGGGTTGATACCGTTGGGTTTCTATGTATGCAGCATGTTCATTTGTATTTCTCACAACCAAAGAGTTCGCAGTTTCATCATGCAACACTCTTCCATAAACAAAAGCATGAAAAACGTGAGAAGCATCAAGCTGCAGAGGAAACAGTGGCCATCACTTCAGTTACAAAGCCACCATAGTTACCAGCCAATGAAGGGCCAATTTAAGTAAACAGAGATTTTCAGTTTTGCTTGAGTTGCTAAGAAGCAGTGAGTTGACAGTTGAGACATGTGACGACCTTTAGATGGTGATGCAGTCACTAACCTCGTGGAGGGGTTATTTGCTCGAGATCAGGGTCAGTGAACTTCAATTCAAGGCGTCCCACCTTTTCCAAGATAGACATTAGACACAAGAGTTAAACTCGAGGCTTCTTTCCGAGTTAACTGGTTGTTACACATTGCATGTATGTCTTTCTTGGAAACATCTACGTACACTTGGAGCTTAGATTAGATCTTTCAGTTAACTGATGATAGCATTCCAGTTGACTTGCTTTCAATAAGGACGTGCATGTTGCACCTTGTCCATTTAGATTAGATATTTCAGTTAACTGATGGTAGTTTCCCAGTTAATTGTGTAGGTTCATTCAATTAGGTTTAGAGAATAAGATCTTGCATGTCTTGCAAGACTGTAGTTGACTCAAGGTGATTTTAGGGTTGCCTACACCTTGATGTCTATAAATAAGAGCTTTCAGCTCATTTGTAATTAGCTTTTCCTGGTGATAGAGAATTGCTGCGTTGTCGGCAACATGCCTATTCTCAAGATTGGTTCACCCTTGTAAATTAGAACTTTTGCTTGATAGCATACATGCTGCGCCTACCTTGCCTGTAGTATTGCTATTATTGTATCTGTTCAAAGAGTAATTGCTGTTATAATAAATTGCTGCGCCTACCTTGCCTTCATGTTATTGTCATGGTGTTTATTCGACCTTAGTTAAATGGGGTTGTTGGTTTGATCGTTATTGCATGCGTGTTGCGTCTATACAATCTACTGTCCCAGTTGCTTACCTTTTGATTTGTTTATTATAAGCCTATTCAGAAGAGCAAATAGTTGCGCCTACCTTGCCTTCATGTTGCGAAACTGTACTTAAAGCTTATCGTTTGATGTGTGTTATAGTAGACTCATTCAGCCAAGCAGATAGTTGCGCCTACCTTGCCTTCATGTTGTGAAGCTGTACCAGGTTTACCGTTCATTTTGTTTGTTTTAATAAACTTCTTCCCGGATTAGCAAATAGTTGCGCCTACCTTGCCTTCATGTTGTGAGCCCGCACCTGGAGTTTATCGTACAATACATTCCTGCTCCATTTCCTCATGCTCTGTTTCTTGAGGAAATTGGATAGATATTAAAGAAGTTAGCTTAGTTGTAGTTACATGATCTGCGAAACCAGAAAATACTTAGCTGCAACGTTCTAGGTTTTCTTAACCTTATGCCTCTACCAGCTGAGAACAAAAAGATAGGACATTAGTTTAGTTTTCTATTTCATGCATTCCAGCACAACGAGGGAGCTTCCCCTCCTAATTTGAAGAGCACTCATTACGTAGTGTGCATAGTTGTCCATACAAACTTACACTCCAGAGGTGTTAGTTCTTACGCCAACAAAAAGAAGCAAACCCTAATTTTCTCCAAAAAAGAGCAGAAAAAACTGGCATCTGGATATTGTTCTTGAGCATTGTTACCAATTTTTCGCTACAGCTCAAATGGTGGAGCTGATTGAAATGCTGTTATATTGAAAAGTGAAATACAGTTATTTCTGAATATGCTTGAGTGTTATTTTGCACTTCGTTTTAGTTCATTAAGTTATAGTCATGCTTTAAAAGAGGAATCAGAGTTTCATAACTTGTTATTAAATGCTTTACAGTCAAATGAAGTACAGGACCAAGCATGTGGGGAAAAAGGGCTCCCACAAGGGTAGAGCTCAGCATGCTGCCCCTTAAGTTGACAGGTAGGCTGAGAAAAAAGTATGATTATCATGCTCATCTAAACTATCCAAGCTTCCTGCAGCATAATAAATCTCTGTTTAAAGCTTCTTGCACCATAATACAGCTCTGGCGCTAAAGCATCTTCCAACATAATGAACAAACAATGTGAAGTGGACCAATTTCCAGAGATGCAATAATCATGCAGCTACAAGGCTCTTACAGAAAGAAATGCAAATACAAGCCTGTTTCAGCTTTTGAGCTAGCTTCACACATTTTATAAAGGTTCCCAGAAGTATGTGAAGGAACATTCAAGTTTCATTTGGTCTTTCCATTAATGCCAAATACAATAAAAAAAAAATGCAGAAATAAGCATGTTCATTCAAAAAATGGAGATACCCATGAGGGTTTGTTTCAAAACGCCAAATACAGATCTTTCAGTGGGAGCAATCGAGTTTTCATCGTATCTCGAAATTTACAATCTGGGTTTGTGAGATTTTTGTATAGAATTTAGAAAGCGTCAAGACGAAAAAACCCTTTAAATATTTCACCGACCCAGTTCATAGTTTGGGATATATTTTCACCAGTCCGGAGACAATGATTATGTGCAGATAAAGCAACACAGAGAATGAAACGTGCAAGGAAATCAAAGATAATACATGCATAAGCCGCAGCCTTAATATTACCAATATTGCTTTTCAAACATACGGAGAAGAAATAGGGTTCTTTATTTGCTTTTTGGAGCATTTTGAGAGCATATAGGCATTAATTTATTATGCTTTTATCTCCGACTTGGTCAAATGTGACCTTTTCAACCTTTTGGAGCCTCTTTGAAGAGGAATCAATTGCTAGAAATTAGGCTTTATTGTTTCATCCGAATTCATGAGCTTCTAGATCCTTCTTTAGTGGATCTTGTTGGGAATTGAGGGATATAGTCACTTATGTGACTTCATTGTAAAAAAGTTTTGGATTAGCATTTTTCCTGCACTTAGTGATTTTAGGTCCTTTGGTAGAATTTTGCAGAATTTTGTAACTCATTTAGACATGGAATACAATATATACCTTGGGCATTATTGAATGGAGTTTTTTTTGTCTTCTTGTTACTGCAATATTGTGTATTTTTACATGATTGATTAAGTTATTGTGAGATAGTTTTTCGTTTCCCTTAACTCTGTCTCATGGCTTTAGTACCTTTTTGCAGAGAAGTGTGATGTTTGCAAATTATAATCTATGTCAAAATTGCAGGTTGTTGTTAGATGTGAGGTCTTCTCCTCCTAAGAGCTCAAGCAATAAGGCCTTTTTATAAAATACTTATGCAAGGCACATAGAAACAGGTCCTACAAGTTGTTTTCTACAGTCATTATGAACAAGTGTATGAAATCTGAGTTTTCCAAAGTCTAAGTCATATTCAGGTGTATCACCTTAGGAGGTAGTTATCATTTTATGCAATCTTTCTCCCTTTTCCCCTCAAAATTTAGTAAAGTAGGTGATAACCAACTAGGAAGCCAGCCTTCTCTGGAGATTCTTTTCCAAATCTTGGCAACCCACAACCCGGAAAAGATCCCATGTTCTCTCTAAAAAGCTAGGTGTTGCAGCTTAACATGATTTATCATGCAACTTAGCTAGGGTGCAATTTTAAGAGATAACAAGCATATTCTGGATGAACCCAGTTGATTAGATTTTACAAACCCTGGCTTCTGACTGAAAAAGCAACAACTTTAAGTTTCTCTGAAAAAGTTGTGATATGGGTTTTGTCGAGAAGAAGGTTTAGCATAGACCCAAAAGATTAGAAATGGATGAATTTGAAATTTTCCCTAACATGCAAAATAAAAGCAACTGCTGCAACTTAGAGAAAATTCTTCAACAGTTTGTCCAGAAGATAGAACAAAAATGGATTAGCTTGCTGAAAATTGATAGTATTAGCCTTCTTCCTCACAAATATGAGGTTCTTGATGAAGAAATATGAAAAAGGAGGCTGTTGTGACCTTTTTCACACATCACCCCATCAAGATGGGGACCCCCTAAATTTTGCTCCATTCTGGTCTTTTGGCTTTGGTTCGCTCTCTCTCTGGTCTCTGGTCCTTCCGGGGATGTCCTGTCGTTTGACCCAGGTTAAAGTATTGGTTAAGTCTGTGTAATTAGGGTTTTCATCCTTCAGGCTTATTAAAGGTCAAACTGAGTTATAAAATTGAAATCTAAGCTTAGTGCAGCAGTCAGAAGACTTCCAGCAGAGTCCCCCTAAATTTTCACTGTATCCGGCAACTTACTATTTTTAGTAAGTATTCAATTTGGGACTATTTTATTGAGATTTTGGAATTCTGTCAGTTCCACTGCATCCGGGTAACATCAAGCTGCCTACACGTAAATTTTGAGCCAGATCGGACGACTTGCTATTTTTGGCAGTTCAGGCTTCAAGAGCCATTTTCAGGGTTTCCACATGAGCTTTTCAGATGCATGTCTGGAGAATCCTTCTGGGTTTTCCAAAACCTTCGCAATGATGTAACATGCAAACCGAGACGATCACTTTCAGAGTTCAACCTTCGGAGGCTATTTTTAGGGTTCGCATGCAGTGTTTTTCAACGCATGTCGGGTTTTTCCTTCTGGGTTTTTCAAGAGCTTTGCAACAATGTGACATGCAAGCGGAGAAGATCGAGTTTTGAGGACTTACTATTTTTAGCCAGTGCATGCATGCAGACCAGTTTTCTGGGTTTTTTGAGATCCCACGGGCAATATGACATGCAAAACCATCCGGTAGTGGATGAGTCACTTTTCAGGCAGTTTCTATTTTTAGCAGGTACACTCTGGCAGCCGCCCCCAACACTCCAGTTCGGCAAACAGAACGACATGCAGAAGGAACGAAGTCAAACGGAGACCGTTCGGGATACATACAAGTCAAATTAGGGTTTCCACTTTTATAGGGGGTAAAATCCAAAAATAGCCGAAACGAAGCACCCCACCAATGTTAGCACACTTCAAGGTACCTGCTGGCAAAATTTGAGCGAAATCGGAGAACTTACTATTTTTAGTAAGTCAGGGCACGGCTATAAATAGCAGGTCTGCACCCGAGGTTGGCATCAGAGTGACACTCAAGCTATCAAGATCAAGCGTTGCAACTTTCAGGCAAAACGGAGCTACTGAAGTCAGAAAGTCAAAACTTACTATAAATAGCAGGTGGCTATAAATAGCAGGTCAGGGCAGAGGACTGGCAAAACAGGTTCACAAGGTGAAGAAGATCATATGATGAAATTTTCAGGCAAAACGGAGCCTTAGAGGTTGAAAATCAAGGGACTTGCTAAAAATAGCACAACTTGCTAAAAATAGAATGCAAAAGCAATAGCAAGTAGAGACATGAAAATTTTCTAAGTATGGGAAAATGAAAGCAAGAGCTCTAAAAGGCGCCCACCTCAAGAATGAAATCTGGAAATTTTCTAAGTACAAAATTCAAAGTTGAGCAGAGAAAATGCGCCCACCTTCAAGGTTGATAACTTTAAAATTTTCTAAGTATGAAACGGAAGTGGCACCCCTCAAATGCGCCCTCACCCTCAAGTTGAGAAGAGTTCAAAAGTTTCTAAGTGTTAAAACGAAAGTTCAACTAAGGAAATGCGCCCAAGGGGTCAAGAGGCTAAAAACGCCTAAGGCATAATTGAAAGTCCAACAGGAGAAATGCACCCAAGTTGAAAGCTTGGCCTAGTAAATGCGCCCACCTTGCAAGAGTTTTAATTCTAAGGCAAAAATGGAAGTAAGACCCCTAATATGCACCTAAGGAACAAGAGGTTAAGTAAAAGCGGCTAAGTATGGAATTGAAAGTCCACCTAGCAAAAGGCGCCCTCAAATGGAAGCTCATACCTCAAAATGCGCCCGAGGGGTTAAGTAAAGGAAAACGCCTAAGACAAAAACAAAAGCTTCAAGGTCAAAATGCGCCCTCACATGAAAATGTAGCCTATGAAATGCGCCCAGCCAAGATGATTTTATAAAAAAAAATTTAAGGCATGAAACAAAAGTTGCCTAGTGGAAATGCACCCAAGGTTATAGAGGTGTTTGAAAATTGTCTAAGGTATTTAGAATGAAAGCACATCACCTCATTTGCGCCCACCTTGTGATGAGGCCTTGAAAACGCCTAAGTGTTTGAAAATAAAAGCTAGCACACATATTTGCGCCCCCAAGGTAAAAGGAAAATCAAGTTAGAAGCCTTGAAATTTTCTAAGACAAGGAAATAAAAGTTGGAGGGGCTAAATGCGCCCATGATGAAGATTAAAAGCTCATGTGTCTAAATGCGCCCAAGGGGTCAAGAGGGTGGAGAAATAATGCTAAGGCATGGAAATTTTTTAAATTTGAATAAAATAAAGTGCCAAGGAAAGAAATCCGCCCTTGAAGTGTTGTGAGGTTGGGAAAATAAACTAAGGCGTGGGAATTTAAATGTGGACTCCACACAAAAAAATATACGCCTAAGGGAGGATGAGATTTTTTTTTTAAATTTTCACAAGGCATGGAGATTTTTTAATCAGATAAAAAATATACCAAGGGTCAAGTACGCCAACAGAGAAAATGTTAGAAAATTTTTCTAAGTGAAATAACATTTCACTAGGGAAAAATACGCCCTTGGCATGGAAGGATGATTTGATGAGTTTTAAAATTTTCCAAAGGCAGTTGAAGGATGACGAATTTTTTTTTCAAGGGGAAGATTTGATATTGATGAATATTTTCCATGGGTCAAATGGAAAATTAAATGAACCTCTTTAAACGGCACCCGTGAATTGACAGAATTTTAAAATTAATTTCCTAAGGGAAATTTTAATATTTTCAGAGGAATTTCGTTTTGCCTAGATTATTTTCCTAACGGAAATTAAATCTCAGAGGATGATTTATTTCGAGCAGGCAAATAATTTTTAATCACCCGGACTTGAACATTTTAATGAGAGAATTTAAAATGTCTAAGGCAAATTTTATGAAATCGAGGATTTAAATGACAGACATTTTAAAAGTTGGAAATAAATTTACAACTCCCACGAAATTTTTCGAGTTGAATTTATTTAAACACTGCGAGATTTTAAAATGGAATTTTAAATCAAGTCAGTGATTTTTTTTTCTCGCGAGTTGTTTAAATCGCCAAGAGTTAACTGGCAGACTAAGAGGAAGAATTCGAATTTTTACAAGGAAGGAATCATTATTAATGGCAACTGCCATAATGACCGGCTGACGACTAGCCCACTACTGCGCTTGAATTAGAAGATTCCGAACGAAGAGAGTGGAAAATTGATGAAAGTGCTAAAAATAGCCCCAGCACTACTTAGCAGGATTCTCCGAGAAGAATTATTTAAACAATCTCTTCTCTCATTTCTCCTCACCTTTTTTTGAAGTTGAAGTTGCTGAAGAAGTTCTTGAAATATTTTCGAAGTTGTTGAGGAGAGAATTTCTTTGAGAGTTTCGGAGTGTTGAATTGCTGCAAAGTGTTGAGTTGCAGAAATTTATATTGTGCTAGGGATTTATTTCGAAATTGCTGAGTATTGAAGTTGCACGAAAGTTGAAGCTTGCTGCAGATTTTACTTATTCGAGCTGCTAGAAGTTGAAAGTTGCTGAGGTTGACGAAGTCGAGACAAAGGATTTAATTCATTTTGTGCTGAGAAAGTATCCACATTGCTGAAAGTTGGTAGTTGGCTGCAATTTTCTTCGCCAGTCGGAAGTGCAGTCGTTGAAAGCTTCTTTATAAGCTTGAAGTTTTTTATACAGTACGAGGTTTGGAGTTAGTAATTTATGCTGAGAGTTTTTATTTTCAAAAAGCTAACTCCACGTTCGCAGCCGTCTCGGAGGTTACTTCATTTTATTTAAAAAATCTGCAGCCTAGCTTATTGCTATTCTATTTTATTTTGCAGATGGCCGGAGCAAAGGATGTTGCAGGAACAAGCAGAGCCGCAGGCAGAGCTGCAAACACTGAAGCAGGCAAGGCTAGCTCATCCCGGCAGGCAATGATTAAAAGGCTCGCTAAGCCATTTCTCCCAAAGTCAGCAATAGTTTCAAAGTTGGCGGGATTAAATGACACCAACCTTGGTTCATTTAATCTAAATGCACTCAAATCGAGGATGTTCGGGCTAGGGGGCCATCAACCATCAGTCACGGCACATAATATAATGAAGAGTGGAATCTACGCAGCTGCTGGTTTTCCGCCAGCAATTCAGTGTCCGGAGCTAATTATGGAGTGCGCCAATCACTACAAGCCAGAACGTAGGACGATTGTCTCTCCGGATGGTAAACTGCTCGCCAACTTCACACCGGATGCCATCGGAGAGGCATTTGGGATTCCGACTGCTGAGGAGATGTTATACAGGACAAATAAGAGGGCGGATAAGATGTACTCTTCCTCTTTCGAAAGAGTCACTGCAGTCATCAATAGAGTTTGGATGCAGAAGCCGAGGCCACCCCGCACTAAGCTCCCAAAGCAGATAATTGCCGAGGACGTGAAACAAGAATACTGTGATTTGATAATGATGCTGAGCCGGGTAAATGGGAGTGCACAGGCTTACATTTTCGAGCCTTGGATGTTCTACTTCATCGAGATTATCTTGGAAGGAAAGGAGTGTGTCGATTGGGCTAGGATGATTAGCAACCACATCGATGAGCAATTCAGGAGCCTGAGGGTGACGAAGACTTTCTACATGAGCTCATATGTAATTTACATGTTGGCCAGAATGACTAAGTATAGAGGGATTTCGTACAAGGAGCCAATCGGCTGTGCCCCTGGTCAATTCAAAATCCATGAAGCCTGCACACAACTACATTTAGCTAACACTGCCAACTATAAACGGGCAAATGATGCATTCACAATGCACATTGCGAGGACACTTCAGCAGAGGACGCAGCAGAGAATATCTAAAGAAGCACAGACATTGATTGAGGAATATGGGTATTGGCTCATCCAATTCCCGAAATTCACATATATTAGGCTGCAGGGGTTCACTTCGTATCCGTATCGGTTACCACGATACCCCACTGATCACATAGTAATGCTTGAGATATCTAGGCAATTGATTGCCTACGATAAGATTCAGAAAAGGAAAAAGAAGGGTGGACTTGATTTCCCTATCACCATGGGAAATTCCATTGAGGTGTGTCCCTCTTTGCAGGCAGCCCGAGAGGCAGAGGACGAGCTGCAATCTTATCATTTGTCATATCACACAGGCAGGCAGGCAGGATTTCGATCCTTACAGGAACATCCGGATGATATAGAACGTTGAATACCGGCACAGAGCTCATCTGGAGGACTTTTGGGCAAATGCAGTGGATGAGGCTGAGATAAGGAGAAGGATGTTTTCCAGACTTCCTCTGAAGTTGATTAGAGAATGTGAGATTAGTCCAGTTCCCGACCCGGTGGAGGAGGATGTCAATGTTATGCAACCCGACTATGGTTCAGTTAGGGATACTCCTGTCCCACCACCTGATTGGTCCGAGCCAGAGATCATGGACTTGGACACGCTTTCTATCCTGGTGATGACTTTTACTAGGACTTGGGTCGACAGACATGTATGCAGACTCAAGAGCAAGTCGATCGCCCTTACTTATAGCTTGATGGGTGACCCAAGGCCGTTATCGGTAAAAAAGGGGAAACAAATTGCTCAGACATCGAGGGCACAAGTGGAAGTGCCAACCCAACCGATACCGTTGAGGATAGAACAAGCATCACCCGTACACTCACAAACTCAGTCTTCGAGTTTGAGAATGGTTTCATTATTTGCCGATCAGAGGGCGGGATTAGAGGAAGAGCGGGGACTTGAGGAGGTAGATCAGCCCAACGCCCGGGAATCAGCTAGTGTCAGTCTATCCAGGGGCGGCCAACAGGAGGAGGAAGAGGAAACAATGGCCGACACCCATTTTCAGCGGATGTTGGACACGGCTTTGGAAGAAGAAGAAAACACAAAACAGGGGACCTAAGGGTCAGGAGATACCCAGCTTATAGAGGAGGATGAGCCCGAGCAAACCAGTGCAAGAAGGGAGGAAGTGCACGAGATGGAGGCAACAGAAGAACAGCCCCTTGTCATTTGTAATCCACAGCAGACAGTGCCTGATTGGCTTTCCGACAGAATGAGGAGAGAACCCGAAGATGATACGGATCCGGCCATTGAGATGGAGGAGTTCCTCAGGAGGATCAGTGCGCCACCAGAGAAGAAAAGGGCCCCAAAGTTTTCAAAGATCTCGACTGACGAGTCAGGCTCTCGCACGCTTCAGGTGGCTATTCCGAGGGAAGATTGTGATCGAACCGAGGAGAGGCCTGAAAATTACGTGATCACCACAGTAGAGTTGGGTCGTCCTACGGGAGCCCAAGTTATCGAGGAGTTCGATAACTCCTATCAGGCATTGAAGGATCAGTTGCTCCGCACGGAGGGGAAGTATAAGAAATTGAAGAAGGAGCACAAAACCTTGATAGGATACATGCAAAATCTAGCACGTCCAGGTGAACCAGCAAACCCAGCAGTGGAACGTCCATCAGAGCTTCCGAAGGAGTCAGTTGTTGCCTTAGAGGATTTGAAGAAAATGGAAACGGAGGCAGACAAGTGGGTTAGCCATGTTCATACTGAGACAGGGAAATTCATGGAGGACCTCGCCGATGCTTATCGACAGGCCTCAAGTATTTTGGCACGGATGTTTATAGTAGATCAGGCCTGGGGTGATACTCGCATCTATCAAACGAAGACTGTACTTCGTTTGGGGGCTTTGATGCATATACCTCTAGAAACCTTGGTGGATGGAGGTGTAATTCAGAGAGGTGATAGGTATGATTTCACCAGTTGGTACTCCTCGGTGGTCACAGGCCATGGATTTCACGACGCAACAAGGGCAGATTCAGCTAAAGTGAGAAAAGCAATGGGCAACATCTTGGGGGGAGTCCTCAATACATTAGAAGCCATATTTGCTAGAAAGTTGGTCCCAGAGGAGATAACTGCTGATGGCTTGAAAAGTAGACTGCCTCCATTCTTCTCAGCTGTGAGGTCACTTGTCCTGGATGACTTTGAGAATGTCTCCATGTTCTCTAGTATAATTCAGCATACCCAGGACGCCTTAGTGACATGGAGGAAATCTTACACCAGATATGGACAGACGGTAGCAGTCTTGGAGTTCTAGCTCAACCATATTCCACCGATCTCTGCACAGGAGGTCGAAGCAGTATTGGCCCGGTTGATCGAGTTTGCTATCCGGGAGAAGGCTAGTGGGAACACTCTCATAGATGAGGATCTTCTTGATGGTGGTAGTGGGCATTAATTGCTCATTATGATTCCTGCAGGGGAGTGGAGAATATTTTGTGCATTCATTGCCCACTCCTCTCTGTGGCGGTTTTTAGGGCAGAAACCCTAATCAGGGCATAGGTGGCTCGATCTGAGCCCTTCATTGTAATTCGATCTAAACCGTCCACTGAATTGGACTTATTATAAAAGAGGCATCCCCCCTCATTTGTAACATATTAGATAGAGATTAGAATTGGAATTGGATCAGAGCTAGAGAGTAGAAGGCGTATAGCATTTAGCTTAGAAGTTCGCTTTAGATTGAGGAGGGAAGAAAACTTTCCTTTGAAAGTTTTGTAAAAGGTTGTTGTGAACACTTTTCATAATACAAAGAGTTTCATTGCTTGGTGATTTCTTCTTTGTTATGAGTAGCTAGCAAGGCCATTTCGTCTTTCCAATTCAAGGTAGATAGAGTAAAATAGATTTTTATTTCATGCAAGTAGTTGTTAGCTGTGGAATGTGGTGTTTCATTTGAGCAAGTCTTCTCATTCATACCACTAGTGGACTAGCTGACGGTGAGTTCGCCTTGCATGGTCAACTGGAGTAATAGCTCTTAACTTCGATTGTGACTCATATGTCCATATGCATCGTTGTGATGGTATGAACATGTTGTGTCATGGTTTGAATATTTTCTCATCCTTTGAAGATTGCACCAACTTTGTGGAAGTTGTCCGGAGGGAGGCAAAGCGGAGTCTGGTTTGAAGATTGTTCGAATTGATCTTTACATTCCACCCTTTAGGAGGAGATTGTAGAATTCCTATCCCTATCCCCTTTAAATTCTGCATTTTCCGAGTCAGTCTAGATACCAGAACAATATTGCCAACTCATTCATGTCCTAATTGCTTCACAGAATCGAACAACTACGTAAGTCCCCTTGAAATAACCAGCAAAACACATCAACCAACTGAGTCTATTCGCGATAAATGAACCTTGGAGTCGAACACATGAACTTTCAAGCAATCTTAGCATGTGGGACACTTTGATCAAGAGAGAATAGAGTGACCGTTGGACAACTTTATTCTGTGCTGGCATTGTCATAAAAAGCACGTCAACAGAGGCCTTCTTTGATTGCTGATCTGAAATTTTATGAGAAACCAACAAGTTAGAGTTCTTGAATCTTGAAAAATATAGGTTTGAAGTTGCTGCTATGTTTCTCCTTGAAGGCACCTGCAAGAAAATATGAAAAATAATGCATAGAGATGTCCTTAAATAAGTTTTTGCTTTGAAATCAGCTTCTCAAACCCTAATTTGATGAAACCATAAATTTAGCTCATGCCTTGTGCAAAGGCGTTTTTCCTCCTCTTTGAAAATTTTGAGACGTCTCAAAAATAAACTAAGGCATGAGAAGTTGGGCGCCCTTCTTGAGGTATGGTGCCCAGTCTCCCCAAACTTAGCCACTTTTCCATCATTTTCAACCTCTGTTCATTTTTAGCCTTGTTTCAACTCTGTCTCCTAGCTTCCTGATTGATCCGACGAACGAACTGAACATTCCATTGCGGACCCTGGTCGAATCTGACAACATTGTTTTGGAGACGTCATCTACTAAAAACTTCATTTGTCCCTTCGAAATGTCAAGTGCCTATCCTTGATAAGGGCGCCCATTTTCTCCAGTGTTAGCCATTTTCATGATATTCAAATTTATGCTTGTCTTCTAACCTTCAGATGAATTCGTGATTCCGGGTGTTGTGTTGATCAGACTAACTGGCTGACGGATTCACCGGATTGCTGAGATGATTCTGGAAGGGGTCTTTTGGATACCTCGTCTTCGGAAATAGACTTTTTGTGGCTCTAAACCCTAGGCGCCCTTCTTGAAGTATGGCGCCCATGGCTTCCAGAGTTAGTTTTTTTTTTATCTGTGTTTTCACTGTTGCTTCCAATTTTTGCCATTTCTCACACTTTTTCTCCCCTGTTCACCTTGCGACATCTGACGACTGCTAACTCTGATGGACGAGCTGACGGATTCGTTGCGGGGCCAAGATGATTCTGAGCAACATTGGCCTGGAGGCAGAAACCCTAATTCTGGCTTTTCGCCTCTTGAAAAGTTGGGCACCTTTCTCCTTCTGGGGCGCCCATGGCTGGCAGTGTTAGAAAAATCTATCAACTTTTCAACTTTTTACCTTGTTAAACGTGCCTTCCTTGGCTGTGACTGCTGGAATAAAAAATTTACTAAGGCATTGAAGTATGGACGCCTCTTCTTGACTGGGGCGCCTGAAGTCTCCAGACTTAGACAAAATTTGGCATTTTTCATTTTTTAAACTTCCTTTGCCTATTCCTCATTCTTTGTGCACGTTGTTCGTTGACAGCCTCTGTTTGATGCTCGAGTGTTTGATTCTAACACCTGGCAACTGTCTGACCTCCATTGATGACCTTGGATCTCCGAAAAAGTTTCTGAAAAAGCAGAATCGACCCAATAGGGTAAAACTGATCTTTTTGTGATTCTGACTGCATCGACCTGATGAGGAAGTATTTTAAGCAAATCAAAATCAGTTTTAACCCTAACAGACAAACTTTCTATTTTTAGAAAATTTTACAAGTATCTGTTTCATAAGAAACCCAAAAAAAGTTTCTATATTTAGAAAACTACTAAAAATAGAAATTTTCCTAAAATTTAGGGATGAAAAACTAAAATTTGGGTATTGTAGGTTTGATCGTTTTGAACTGACCGAAATTGCCTGATTTTGAAATTTCTAAGTTTTTGACCCTCATGCAAGACATGCAAACTTCAATTTTGACCTTTTCTAACAGATTTAACAGTATCTTGACTCATTTCTTCAAAATGCCTAAGTGTGACGAAAATTTTAATTTGGGGTACAACACCTTGTCGAGGCAACTTTTTACAAAAAATTCTGATACATGGATTTTTTTGAGAATAATTTTCTAAACAAACCTAGATTGTTAGAAATTCAAAAAAATGAATTTTTCTATGACATGCAAGAGCCCTTTGGCGGCAGAGCCAGCAAGGAATGTAATGTCCCTTACCCGATTTGCCCTAGAGTTCATCTATTGATTAGGTTTAAGAATTCTTCTTTTCCCAATGAATGTTCTCTTAATGCAATAAACCTAGATAAGAATCCTGTATTCACCATATTAACAACAAATCTGTTAGCATTAATATGTAGATATCAAAATATAAGCATAATCAAAAAGTAATAATGAAGACATAAGAGGAGTGGCATGGGTAGATCCTCCCGAAGCTATCCATCTAAGCCCAAGGGCACAAGCATCCCCTCAGGACAACCCACCCCTTGGCTCCGAGTTGAATGTCCAAACTAAGACCATTCCATACTCGGAGCGGCGTGCTTAGTGGAAACATTGGTACTTGCCTTCTCTAACCATGCCAGCACCTCGGAAGACACTTGACTTATTGGGGATAGTCGGGGGAGCGAATAAGTGGCTCGGGCCTACCACCCCTCCATGGCCGTAGCGGACTATGAGTGGAACCCCCACCCCTGCATGGCCCACCCAGGCCTTGGGACTAGGCGGACTATGAGTGGAATTTCCACCCCTCCAGGGCCCATCCCTGCCTTGGGTTCCGGGGGCAGACTTAAGTGGGGTTTTTAGGCACCACTTCCCTCACACCCTTCCTCCCAATAAGCTTGCAAACACAAGGAAGACAATCTTTTAGCAATCAATTACATTTGCTTTTATTACTGATTCTTGAAGTCAATATCAACATCATTATCATCATGATAATATTAAAGAAAACATTACGCCAATAATCAGACTAGCTATATTTATTTCTTATATTCAAAATATGCTAAATATTATTGCTAAGTGAGTACATCACCTGAGTTGCTATATCTCTCCATGTTTCCTTACTCGCCTCCTTCAACCTTATACTAAATTGATCCTAGAATGAGGACAATTCATAAATATACATAATCTACTCGTGTTTATATTAAAGAGTCATCATTACTTATAAGTATCATTATTGCATAATCATGTATATGTATTTATATATATATATACTTTATATACATATATATAATTATTCTTCTACTTATATCCATTTGTATTCATATAATTATTCCTTCCTTATTCATATTTATTCTTTATTTATTGAATATTATTCATTAGAAAATTTATCTATATCTATGCATATATACTTGTATGCCTATTAAATTATATATTTTTATATATATATATTAAATGACTATATTCCATTGTATAACAATCATTGTTGCTGCTGTTCTAAATTGCAAATTGTATTTCTCAATGTTTTCCCTCCCTTCCTTATTTTCCTTCCTTCTATTTATACCATTCAAGGTAGGTGACTCATGGGGGGAATGTATTGTTTTTTATTATCACAATAATATCTATGTTTAAAATAATATATTATTACTATAATTATGATATTTCAGATTTCTATTTGTTTTATTATTTTATTTTGATGTTATATTGAACATATCTTAACATTAAAGTATAATAATAAAACAATTTGCTAATATCTTATTATTATTTTATTCTAATGTATTACAATTTTTGATGTGTAATGATTATAATATTTATTTATTATTATTATTTTTGATATTAAGTTATTTAATAATAGAATGTAATAACAATAATTTGCCTATATATTATTATTATATTTGTTATTTCATATTTATATATTTTTATATTGATATGATGCACATTTATTTTATATTTTAATATTAATATTACTATTTATTTTATTTATTAATTTATTTGTATTTTAACACTTGGTCTTTATAATTCTGCTATTTCGGGGACATGACAAGGAACCAGAAAATTATTTTTCCGAAAAAATCCAACACATGGGTTTTGTACGTGCTTCAAAGTTGAACAAACCCAGTTTGTCTATTTTTCAAAATTATGATTTTTTTTCTCGAAACTCTAAAAAATAAGGGCAAGAGGGCTATTTTTCCTGGAAAAATCTTACATGTGGGTTTTGTTGAAAAAGATGTGCTAATCATACCCAAAAGGTCGGATCTGTGAATATTCGTTGTTTTCTCAGACATGCAAGAAGATCTAAGACAAGAATAGAGGAAAAAGACAAGAAGAATTTGGAAGATATCAACTACCTCTCTGGATTTGTTGGAAAATTATGCCTGAAGATGCAAACTCTAATAAATTGTCCCTCTGTGCAACTGATCTTCAAAAATATGAAGAACAATGAAAACCCCTCTATCAGATCTTCAAAAGACGTCTTGGAGAGAAAATAACTGTTCTTGGCTTCAACCTGCAAAGAAAGATATTGAATTATGACGCCTAGGCTTGATATATAGTGATTGATGTTGAATGCATCAAGTTTGAGCACCAACACATGATGGAGGAGTCTTTATGCCTGATCTGGAGTTCACAACACCGATTTCCACCAATTTGGGTGTTTTAGCCATAGAAAGGCTTCTAAAACAATCAACTAAGTCTTTCTTTGACTTTAGGTGTCCCTTTGAAGAGTTGTGAACACTTTTTCATTATTTTTCTGTGTTGAAATGCCTCCGTTCAATCCTTGGTTCTAGTTGCTCAGTTGATCTTCAAGTGTCACTGACAGATCCATTGTTGAGATGAAACAACTCTGATGAAGTGTGCTTGGGAGCTGCAAAGCTCAAAACCTGAGTCCGATGCTTTTGATTATTGGGCGCCTTTTCCAAGAAGGTGCATTTTTCACCAGACTTAGTCAATTTCTTGAGTGTTCTTCAATTCCTCCAGTTTGACCCTTTGTGCTTTGATCTGAGATCACTGAAGACTGATGATTCCAATGATCTTGCAGAATCATGGGATGGATAACCAGTTCAATCCCGAAAAGGATGATTGGCTTCGCAAATCCTAAAGTTTGATTTAGGTGCCTCAAAAGCTTGGGCACCCATGGCTTGCAAGGGCGCCTTTGACCTTTTGACTTGTTATTTTCATGTTGCAAACTTTCATGAACGATACCAGTTTGATCTTTGTCGTCAGATGTTTGATTTGTCTATTGTCTTTACTGACAATGTCATTGTTGAGATTGATCAAAATGGAGAAGGTTATCTTGGAGGTCATTAAGCTTGTAGACTGCATCTGATTGCCCAAAAAGTTGGGCGCCTATTTCTAGGAAGATGCAATTTCCTTAACACTTAGCCAATTTTCGGTGTTCCTCATCTCACCTTTACCTTTGGTGTTTTCTTCTTGATCTTCTTCTACGAACGCCTGACAAGTCCTATGAACATGGAGTTGGATTGATTGTGAAGCTGAAAGAGTGTTGAACAGATGCCTTGTAGAAAGCAATTGTTGAAAACCTCATCAGGTGACTCAAAATGAAGGGCGCCCCTGGCCAGTAGGGGCGCTTTTGCCTTGATATGCATTGATTTAGCCTCCATTTTGCATTCTCTAACGATCAACAGTTGTTGTCATTTGATGTGTCTCATAGGCTGGCGAACAAGTTCCTTGCAAAGCTGAGTTGATGTTGGGGAGATCACCTGAAGACAAGTTTGCTCAAAACTGACATCCGGATCATCTTGTTCTTGGGCGCCCCTGGCCAGTAGGGCCGCTTTTTCCCATGTTTGACTGCCATTTTTTATAGTGCTTGCTTGCAGCATCTCTTGACTTCGCTTACGTTTGTCGGTAATCAATGAATCAGATGACTTTGCTTGACGATGCACTGGAAAGCCAACAGAAACACGAAGGAGATGATTGCCTTAGTGAAAGTTGATGACTGTCTTTGACCCTTTGAATTCAAGGATGCCCCTGGCCAGCAAGGGCGCTTTTAGGTGTAGTTCCATCATTTCCTCTGAAAATCTTCATCTCCTTGCGTTTTACGTTCGCCATGTAGCTTGACTAGTTTGAGCATGGTTGTTGACAACGTAGACGTGTGCATCCTTGCAATCATATTCATCATGTTGTGTGTACAGGTGTTTGGAAAAATGACTAAGGCATTCAACTACACAGCCTCCTTGGTAGCAAGGTGTACATTTTCCAGACTTTGTTAATTTTCCACTTTTGAAAATCCCCTCCGTCGCAGAGCATCTTTTTGAGCATTTTCGCCATGGATTCATCATTGAAGCTCTTGAGACTTAGATTTCACCACCTGGTACTGGCCATTCTGCCATTAATAGCTGGGGAGGTCCAACTTTCTTCCTGAAAAATGAAAATAGACCCACCATAGTAAAACAAACTTTTTGGTGATTTTGACTTGACTAGTGTGATTGTAAAGTCAAATTATCCTATCGAAATCATTTTCAATCATTTCTGGAAAGGTCCTATTTTTTAGGGTTTTCCTAAAAATAGGGGTTTGAAACCCTAATTTTCAAATTTTCAAAAATTTGCAAGTATCTTCCTTGACACAAACCCACAAAAACCCTATGTTTGGTTTGACCTAAAACATACTTTTGACAACAATTTTGCATGATTTGGATTATTTTAAGCAAAATTTATTATGGGTACAACAAAAACCAATCTGAGATGTCAAAGATGCTCCTCCTTTGCATGACTATAAACTAGAATATCATCTAAGTAGACTGAAAAATTTACTTGTGAATTCCTTTAGTATCTCAATTCATGAGTCTCATGAAGGTGCTTGGGGCATTTGTCAATCCAAATGGCATCACTAGCCATTCATAAAGCCCATTATTTGTCTAAAATGTCATTTTTCATTCATCAACCTCTCAGATTCTTGCCTGATGATATCCACTTTTTAAATCTTAGAAAAGTATCTTGCACCACTTAAACAATCCATCAAGTCATCAATTTGAGGTAAAGGAAATGTATACTTGATTGTGATTTTGTTGATGGCTCTTGAATCTGTACACATTCTCCAACCTCCATCCTTCTTCGGACTCAATATTGTTGGAACAACACAAGGACTCAAACTTTCTCTTACTAGCCCTTTGTTCAATAATTCTTGTACCTGATTCTTGATTTCTTAATTTTCCTTTGGAGTCATCTTGTAAGCTACCTTGTTTGGTAAATTGGCCCCTGGAATGAGATCTATATGATGGCCAATTCTTCTTATTGGAGGTAGTTCATTAGGTAAGTCATCCACAACAAAATCAACAAACTCACTCAACAAATCTTGAATTTGTATAGGCAAATTAGTGAACATTGTGCTAGTAATGGCTATTCTTTGTTTGCCAATTAATGCAAAACTTACCTCATTTTTTATTTGATGTAAGAATTTTTTACCACTGACCATCAAAACTTTAGGACTGACCTCCTCAATTGCATTCTCATCTTTCAAAGGTATGAGTGTATGCTTCTTTCCATATTTTTCAAAGGTGTAAGTATTACTTCTCCCATCATGAATTGCTCTCCTATCGAATTGCCAAGGCCTGCCTAAGAGAACATGACAAGCATCCATCGGCATAACATCACATATCACCTGATTTTCGTAACTCCCCATTTGAATCTCCACTTGGCATTGTTCATTTACCAAGATTTGATGTCCTTTTTGCAGTCAAGACACCTTATATGGAGTTGGATGTGTTGTCATCTTTAGGCCTAGTTTATCAACTATTACGGTAGATCCAAGGTTGTCAATACTTACACTATCAAAAATAGCCTTACCACATTTACCTTTAGTCTTGCATTTGGTTTTGAACAATTTCTTTCTTTGAGAAGGTTCTTGAATTTCTTTGTTAGGCTTTAGCAAGACTCTTTTCATGAGCAATGACTCTCCAACCTCAGGTGCATCATCATGAATAAGTGATTCTACATTCTTGAAATATCCCACCCCTGATAGGATGTTTGCTTTCTGATTTATACTTTTCTTGTTTGCCTTTTTGGTTTTGTAGTTTTTTTTTTTGTGTGTGTTTTTTGAAATATTTTCCAAGAAAGAAATAAAATATATACAAATGCAAAATAAAGAAATACTGAAGTAAATATATTAAATGATCAACTCAGATTTATTGTTGTTTTCAATTTATAATGAGATCATACCCGGGGGTTAAATATGTAAATATTTCAATTCTGAAATGATCAGACCAGCAAACTGGATGTTGGCAAAACTGGACGCCTTTCTTCAAACCCTCAAAATCATGCCTTGAGATTGATGCCTGACTATTCTTTGTTTGAGACGCCAAGAATAATGCAATTTTTTGGAGCCAAACCCTAGGCATTTTGTGCCTAGAAACTTGTAATGTCCTCGTTTTAGCTGACATTGTTTGTTGAGGAGTGAGCCTATTAAATTGACCCTCGTAGGCTGATAGTTATGGATAGAGGATCCCTTATGGCAGTAACCCAGTGGTTAGGAACATTACCCCATCAGTTGTTTCAGGTTTGGGCCTTAGCAGACTCTTGTAGAGGGATTTTCAGATACTTACTATTTATAGTAAATCAGGCAAACAGAGGTTACTATTTTCGACAAGGCACCTGGTTCAATTGGTCAGCTTAGTTTCGACCCAGTTTGATGTTTTGTTGAGCAAACGGTGTTTACTTGGGCATTTAATGATTATTAAAAGATTATTAATTTGACTTTATAATATGAAGTCATTTTAATGAAATACTAAAGTAATAATTAATGGCAAATTATAAAGTATTTAATACTTTATAATAGAGGCGAAATATTATCATTATGAGTATTAATTATTCATATTAAAAGAGACGCCATTAATAAATTTTTCTCCTAAGTCAAAAAAGGACGAATTTATCATTTATTTAAATGATTATTAAATTGCCTTTTGGGTCGAACTTGTGAAGAGAGATATATATTTGCCAAAGACAAATCGAACTCACTTATGTTATGATTATTCTAATTTGTCTTTTCTCTCTAAGAGCATTGGGGTTTGTGAAACAAGGGTTTCAGCAGATCATCGGATTTTGGAGAACGTTCCCTCTTCAAAATCAGGCATACTGAGACTGTGCAATACCAGTTGAAGATTGTCAGTTGAGTGGCTTCATTCAGAGGTCATTACAGTGCATATTGTGGAGTACAGGTTCAGAGTTTGATCGATTATCTTCCAGTAGTGATTTGTCCAGCATCCGGCATGCATTTCAAGGCTGTACAGATTTCATTAATGCTGGTACAGGCCGTACTTTTGCAGCAGCAAGAGCTATACTTTTCCTGTAGGCAAAAACGCGTTGCCTTTTTGTCTTCTGCTTTCACCAGCTGGGGCGACTTGGTTTCTGGAGTGTTTTGCATCAATTTCGAGGCTAGAGAAGCCATCATCTCACTTGGCCGTACCATTTTTATGCTTTACCAGGCGGCTGCAAGTATAAACCAGGTTTTTGATAGAATAATATTGTTTCTCTATTTTATGGTTCCGGAAACGTATTGTAATCATTCAATAATGAGAATAAAATCAAGCACCATCTCTCTAAAGATTATTCGATGCATATTTATTTATCTATGAATTTATTAGCATTTATTTTCAAAATCGCACCTCTTCTATTTTGCTGCAAAAACTTCTAAAAATCACAAAAAATACGCAAAAACAACAAAACATTGCATTTTTGGCGTCAAAGGTTGGGTTGAGAAACACCAGGTTTCTTACAAAACTCACACACCCAACTAACAAAGCACATCCTACTAGATGTTGTACAGCCTTCTAGAAATGGTATGGCTAGAAAAGATGTTAAACAACAATTAAATTCTGAAGTTTATTTTCTGATCTATTCAACAATACTTCTAAAAATCACTAAAATATTGATCCTAATATGCACAAATGCAGCTCCTGGATGAAGCCACCTAAAGAGCAATCCTTGGGTGTTATTTCACACATGTATATCACTGAATCTAAAAGAGTTTTCGTTCTCCAAGATCAAATTCTAAATCAGAAACCCTTGTTTCTTCTCCACAGCAAAAGCATCAAGTTTGTAAATGTTTGAATGAATTGAATGTGCTTTTTCAAAAGCTTTTATACCTCCTCATAAAAGCTGTGATTTCTCCTTTGCTTTTAATCCATTTAATATTTTCTATTATTTTCTTTTGATGTTTCAATAACAAAATAATATTAATCCCTCATGTGTGGCATCCCCCTTAATTGTTTTCTAATAATGACCTTATGATTATATAAAACCATATATTATAAAGGTCATCAAACACCATTAATGATATCCTCTTATAATTTAATTATTATTAAAGTTAACACCTTAATAATAATTAATAAATCATAACTCCATAAAAGCTCAACATTAATTGATTCTGCCAACACCACGGGGTTACTCACTACTTGTACTGCTCATCTAAACAACTTACTATAAATAGTAAGGTTGGACCCAAATGTCCAAGTGACTTACTAAAAATAGTGAGTGTAAACAAAGCCACAAACACCTTAGGAAGGTTATCCATGAATACAAGCAAACTTTGGAGAAGATAACTCCCAAATAAGGCCCTCTGAACACCAACATTAGCCTACAAGGACCCGTTGATAGGCTAATCTATCAAACACTGAAACTGGCTACGGAGGGGACATCACAATTCTCTTCTTCAGCTTGAACAATATGCGCACTCCCTTGGCTTGTTGTAGGATTCTCTGGCCACTCATAAGATCTATGACCATATCCATTACATTTAAAACATTTACCTAAAAACCCTCTACTTTTGTCTATTGGGTAAGGTCTTCTACCTCTAAAAGAATCATTACCTCTTGGGAATCAATGATATGAGCTGCTGGCCTCTTCTTCTGAACTTGCAGCTGACCTCTACCACTTTGTTGTCCTCTACCTCTAAAACTTCCACCTTTACCCCTTGGATTTTGTGTTGGTTTTTTGGATAGTTTTTCCTCTACCTTGAGAACAAACTGATATGCTTCTTCAACTGTTCTCGAGGACAAAAGGCTGATTTCATTTTGGATATTGAATCTCAATCCATTGAGATATTGAGCCACCTTCTTAGGGCCTTCTTCTATATGACTAGCTCTAATGCTCCACTTATAAAACTCCTCTATATAATCCTTCATTGGCATTTCTTTTTGTCCAAGATTTTGCACTTTCTTGGAAAAACTAAGTTGATAATCTTTGGACATGAATTTAGCTTTCAATTTAGCCACCATCTTGTCCCAACTCTTGATCTTGGGCTTGCCTTTCTTTCATCTTTCATCTTGTACTCTATCCCACCAAAGGTATGCATGACCATTTTGTATAGTTACTGCAAACTTCACCTTCTTGTCATCATCTACATTCTCATACTCAAATTATTTATCCATGGCATTGACCCAATCAATCAGCTCTTCAACATTCAAGCTGCCTTCATACAAGGGTACCTCCAATTTTGCTTTGGAAATTTCTCCCAAAATTGCTCTAACAACTGTTGCTTCAGCTCCTTCCACTTCAAGCTCCACCTCTCCTTCTTGAGGTTCTTCCTCTTTATCACTGACATTTCCCATGACAAGTCCTCTTCTCTATGCAAGCTCCATTGCCTACAACTGTGCTTGAATATTCCTCATCTCTTCCAAAATTTCTGCATTTGCAACTAGTTTTCTTCAACCTTGTCCTCTTCCACGAACTCTTAATTGCCATCTCTTGACAAAGAAAGTCTTATTTTTCTCTTACAAGAATTGTTTCCTACTCTAATACCAATAATGATGTAGGAACAATTTGCTACTCATAACAAATTTGAATTCCCAACAAGACCAAATTGATTCTTCTTTACCGTAGTTGAGGGATTGCCTTCAAAAGAATTCCATAGATATACAAACAATATTAAATCTCAACTCATAAAACCTACCAACATCAATTCTAATTCATAATTGCAATAGAAGTGTTATACAAAACCCGTCACATTCTAGCATATACTTTTCATTCATCAAAACGAATTTTCGAGAATGATTTATGCGTTTAATTCTACTCATTTCCAGTTTTCCAGAACATTTTGAATTTCTCAATTTTGTTGAGATATGAAAAAGTTATGAGCATTTTACAAAGACTAGTTTTTGAGCTCTAATACAAAAAGAATATGGCGTAAATATTGCTAAATGAGAATCTTATTCATCACACAAACATTTTTTTTTATTACACATGGGTAACTCTCCTTATTCAAATGCTAAATACATAGCTTGATTTTATACATCAAAAGAAACTTAAGTCAAAACAGACTCATTCAAATCCTTCTTTATTTGGGAAAATCAAAACCACTCCTAAAATTACTTAACCTCCTAGGCTTACGCTAAAAGCAAATAGATTTATTTATTTGTTGGCTCAATACGAGATTATTGAGAGGTTATTCCTCCTTTATTTGGAAAAAACAAAACCACACCTAAAATTACTCTAACCTCCTAGACTTAAGCTAAAAACAAATAGATTTAGTTAATTTGTTGACTCATAATGAAATTATTAATTTTATTGAGAGGTTATAAAGAAACAAATTCCTACCTACGTGTATGAGCCTAGAAATATCTAGAACCTATGACAATACATCAATAATAATAAAAAATACACGTATAATTTAATGCATCTGCATCAGTAACAAAGTTAAAATGGACAAACAAACGTGAAAATTTAAGCCAAAGCCTTTTGAGTGGTTTTCTAGAATAATTGGTGGTCCAATGGTCTTGTAAGCAAAACAATTTTAGAAAATTTGTGGTCCTGCAATACAAAAGAGCGCAAGATTCCCTTGAATTCTACAGTTAAACTATGCCTATCAAGGGACTACCAAACCCGGAATTAAACTGCAAGTATGCTTAGAAACCCGCAGTCCAAAGAGCTAAACCTATTGTTTGGTAGTGTTGGAGACTGCAAGGTTTGCAAACAGATGTTGTTTGTCTCAATCTTAATCCCCATTGAACTTTATGGGTTTGTTGCCTTCAATCTTGCATGTTACATCAAATTTTGCTATACTAAAAGAAGAGAAAATTATTAAATAAGACTCAATTGCCTTAATGCTTGAAATGCTTGTTTATAGTATGTCATGGAAATGCATATTATTTAAGCTCTCTGCTTAAATATGTGTAATTAGTGATGAAATGAAATCATTCATATGTTAGAAATGGGAATTGGAAACAAGCATTCCTTCATATTGAATCCACCTTTAGTGAACAAATGTTGTATTAGAAAATGTTATCATCCTCGTATTTTTATCTAATAACTTCATATAGTCTAAAAAGACAGTTTAATTCTAATAATCTCTATTTCTATGACTCCATAAAAGGTTTTGAATAGTTTATCAATCAATTTTGTTTAAATCATTAAATGTTAAATGGAAAAATTCCTTAATGCGAAAACAAATAATTCAAGCAAACAAAGAATAATGTATTCCAAAGATTTTGTTTAGATCAGCTATAAAAATGAACTTACAGGTACATTACATTCCCAAAGGAAGGCCTCAATATAGTGTAAGGCTAAGCGTATGTCGGCATCATTACACTGTGACTTCCATTGACTAATCGGTGTTAATGATCTAAACATCTTACGTGTTGCCTTGTAAGTAGGCAGTAACCTCCTCCTATACTCATTTCCTTTCTCTCCATCCATCACCTAATGAAATATAATCATGAGAAAATGTGAACAGAAATATTTTAAAATATGTTTATTGAACATCATGTCTTGTATGATGACCCAAATGATCTGCCCAAGGAAAATGCATGATTCTAATGAACATAGACAAAAGGGAAAATTATGTAAAGCATGCAAACTGCATCTTATTCATAGTTTTAATAAACTATGTTTAATAGTTTTATGAACACATTAAAAAAAAAAAATCCCACAGTATCTCAAATTTTTCTTTTTAATCTTTGTGATTCATATGTCAAATTATGCTCCTGTTATTGTTTAGGAGAACGGAATTTCAAGTTTGAGAAAAAACTAATGATGGAAAAAATTTTATGTTTCACATCTGTAGTTAGATTTAAAAAGTGAACAGAATAAATTTATGATTTCAAAGATCTCAAATTTATTTTCATCTTTTCCCAAGAGACCTCTCACTATTTTTCTGCTCGAAATATACCTATTTGTTGAAACTTAATTTAGGTCAAAAAGCAGACTATAACATACAATAAAGTATAAAGCAGTGTTGAAAAAACTCATTACTAAAAGCTCAATTTTGTTTATTATAAATACAGTATGAGAAGTAGATTTTGCACATGAATTAAACATACATTCATTTCCATTTTTTTCAATGTACTCTTGAAAGGCTTCTTAATGAGAGGTTGATTGACGCATATAAATGGTATGAATTTAAAGAAGCAACAGCATTGCTCATGATCTTGATATGATGATTAAACTATTTCACTAACAAAATCTGTTTTGATTGTACCCACTATCACCACTTAACTTTATGGACTACATTTTTTTGACCTAGACAAGAATATAAACTATAACTAGACATCGAAGTTTCCAATTAATGGGAAATCTTGTAATTTCAGCTTATAGAAAACATCAGACAGTTGAATTTGGGCATTATAGATAATTAGCTAAAATTATAGTAGACAAGTAAACAACCTACAATGCCATGGACTTGATCTAGTGAAGTTTAAGTTCTTGCAAGGCTCCACAACTCCCAAATACTTGATTCAATAACATCTTGTGGAAACAGTTTTTGTCAAAAAAAAAAAAAAAAATCATTCTCTGTTGTAACATTGTCACAAAGGATCCTAAGGGTCACTAAGAAAATGCATGGCAAGGTGATCACTAAGGATTTGGAAGCAGCCAGAATGTTGAAGGATCTTCTTTAATTGCTGCTTGTTCTGTTCTCTTTTTGTCTGGTTTTTTGTTTTGCTGGTCGTTTGTGTGCTGATGGGGTGTTGATTGTTTCGTAATCAGCCTGTTTTTGGTTTGTGGTGAGGCATTCAATTGGCTATATCTTTGTTGCCTCTGTTCCTTTTTGTACAGGGTTTCAAGGACCCTTCAAAACCTGTTTATCGCTAATCAAAAACATTGTCACAAAGGATACGTGTTTTTTCCTACTAATGTATTTGGCAAAGTATCATTTTGTTAAGATTAGGCACTTCCAATTTGCAAGCTAGATTTATTTTACAATTTATGAATGCATCGTAGAATTCCATTTACAAAAATTTGAGAACTAAAAAACAATGTACCATTTGTCAAAATAGAGAAAAAAATAAATTTTGTTATCTCATGTTAAATATGTTAATTATAAAAAATCAATATTATACATTATAAACTATGATAAAAATAGATATTATATAAAAATTGCATGTAACTTTTACAAAATCTATTTTACTTTCACCTAAGAAGATTTATCTAAAAGACAAACAACTAGCCCTAAAATAGAAGAAATCCCCATCATGAAGCATGGCCTACTATTTTAGGGGTAGTCTTGTGGTGTAATGTCCTCATTTTCCAGCCCACCTAATGAATAATAATTAATTTAATTATTTAAGGTTGGCTGGAAAAAGGTGCAAATTATAAAGGTAATATTAAACAATAAATTATATTAAAAAGGTTATAAAGTGACAATGGGGAATATTTTCATGATAAATTAATAGTCACTTTATAATAATGTCTTAAGTGGATTTGCCAGGAAAACCCTAAAAAGGCAAAAAGGCATTATAAAAAGAATTGAAAGCTCATTCTCTCATCATATTCTAGATTATTATTTTATTTGGGGTTTGTATTTCGGTGGAGCTCTTCGGAATCCAAAACCCTAGGTGGGAATTCCTATGGGTTCCAATTTCAGTGGTGAATGATTCCTCCCTAGCTGACGATTAGCGGATTCATTTGGGATTCACATTTGTGCTTCAACGGTGAGATTGATCGTTTAGATAATTTGTGAGTCTTGCCAAGCAAGACAAATTATCAGATAGAAATTGAAGGGTTTCGATATATCTACTGCTACAGTCTGAAGTTGATATTAATATTCGAGTTATTGAAGGGTTGCTCATTACAAAGACGCCATACTTGCATTTACTAAGTTTGCTTATTATTACTCTCTGGCTAGGAGTCATCCATTCTTGCTGAGAGTTGGGGGTTCGATTCTTTCTGCATATTGGGTCGAGCTATTGCAAGGAGTCAATATTCTTAGTTTTTCCTGCATTCTCTTATTGGCTGGATCAGAAGTGCCGTACAGGTTATTGTAGAGATATTCCAGCAGTTTGGATGCCTCATCCTTGCTTTACTTCAAAGGTCGAATTTGTTGAGTGTGTTGGAATGCATGCTAAGGGGGTTGTTTGACAGAATAGAGGCTGGGCATTGAGCTTTAGATGGAGCCGTGGAGATATAAGGAGTTTGAGATCTGATTGCTATGCCTGAGAGTCTAGAGGAGAATACATGCCAATAAACCTACATCTTTCAACTCTGCCAGATACGTAGGGGCTGCATGAAGGGGTCGCATGAGTTTTAGAGGCCAAATGAGCAGCTACTAGCACTCTTTCCTGCCATTGTTACCTGATAACAGTGTCTTTGAGGGTCGTGTGGCATTTAGGAGGGATCGCAAAGGTTGGAAGGAGGACATGTGAAAGGTTGAAGCTGGTGCATGATACTTTCTCAGCGATATAATCAGACTTTTCGAAGCTGCGAATGCAAACAGGAGACAGTCATGACATTCTCTAGGTCTGGTTGAAATGTACACATAAATATACATGCATGGTTATTACTGTTACTATGTAATCTGCTAAGGGATTGAGTTAATGTCTAGCTGTAGCATGCTGAGCAATCTGTAGATGCAAATCAGTCATTATAATACTCAGAAAATTGTTGTTAACAGTCATATCTGATGTATATTGTAATCTCATAATCAGCTATTCATTTCTGGGTTTAAACTCACATATTTCTTCTTGTATTCATGCTCTGATAGAAACGGTTTAAGCCATTAGTTGTCTCTGATCTTTACATAGTCCACTTTGGATTATTTGAGGAACTGTATAAATATTTCCGAGTGTTAAACTTATTGCATGTCAAACTCAGAAATATGTTTGACAACTGTATATGCTCCATTCAATATTTTATGATATGTTGAAGCCATTCTCACAAGGAATCAGTGAAATGAATGTACTATGAGTCAGCTAATTATTTAATCACTGGAGATACTCAGTTCAGTTATGTAAACTTTTTTTGACAAATGAAATATGTCAAATTGAATATTGTAAATTATCATTCAAATCTGGTATGGAACTTTACATGTGGTTTTTGTCTAAACTGTCATTATGGTAGAATTGTTTTTGCTTAAATTTCCCTTGTAGTTTAAAATTTCAACTTCTAAGAGATCTAATCAAAGGAAAACTTAAAGAAAAAGAAAAATACGGAGAACCAAAAATGTTCAATCCAGCTTTGCTCTATATTTTTGTCTCTAAGTGTAAATTTGAGCCAAAAACAAAGATATATGTAAAAATATCAAAACCACTTTCAAAAAAATCGAGAAATAGCATGATAAATGTGGTGGTCATGATTACTAGGGATTAATCATGGGTTGTTGGGATTATTATATTACATCTATAGGTTAGTATACAACAGTATTTGATAAGGTGGAAAAGTGAAACCCTAGGACTTGACCTAGGATTAGGCACCTATCCACTGCATATCATTTAGAATTTGGGGTTGGCAAGGGCATGAGATTAACTTACAACCTAGAAGATGAGTCAATCAACCCTTGAGTCCCAAATTTATTTTAGGGGGGAGGAATTTGAAATGGATTTTTGAATGAAATGCAAGGATGCAACTAGCTAACAATGAAAATGCACTACTCTGATGTGAAAACAACAAGTCTAGAACGTGACAGGCAAATTTTATTATCAGAAACAAACTGAGAAGACTTGTGTGCACCAGTGGTTTGAATTTTGGCTTGAGTTGATTGGACAAAGTCGCCTAGGGTGACTATGTATGAGTAACTGAATTTGCAATTTGTCTTCACAGTCCTTAAGTGTTTGCTCATAGGCTTCTTCCTTTTGGATCTCACTGTCATATCTTCGTCGGTTCCTAAGATAACTGAGTTTTCGTATATTGTCAAGTTGTAGTGTTTGAATGCAACAATGAACAATTGGTCTTCAATCTCCTTCAGATCTGCAACTCGCACATTCAAAGAGAGAGGAAGGGATGTGCCATATAGGGGCTTGCCTCAATCAAAACCCGTGTTGGTATTTCCACCTCCACATAATGTCCCCGATTTTTGACTCGCCAAGTTAGAATCTAATTTAATTATTTGATATTTCCTAGCAAAAATTACATTTAAAAAGGTAATATTAAATAATTAGATTAAGTGATGTTATAAAGTGATGCTAAGGAATTATTTAAAAGGTATTTTATAATGTCACTTTATAATAAAGAGCTTATTACGATTTGAGCAAGAAAATTTGAAATGAGGTTTCGAAAAGTGATATAAAGTGGAAGTGAGCTCATTTGTGATTTATGTTGGTTTATTATTTTATCTAGTATTTTGGTGGAGCACTTCAAAGTTGGAAACCCTAGGTGGGAATTCCTATGGGTATCCAGTTTCGGTGGTGAAAGATTCCTCCCTAGCTGGTAGCAGGAGAAGTCATCCAGGTTTCTCGCATTTGCACAATAACATTTGGTTTCAAAATTTGTAAAGTCTTCTTTGAAGACAAATTTTAGTAGCAGGTTTGAGCTTTCTATGGAGATATTTTCCAGGTGATATTTGTGATCATATTTTCAGTGCATGATTATATATTTTCAGTTGTGTTTATCAACCGCTCCCTTTGGGAAGAGTTATACGCCCAGGTCTTATTCTGTATGAGCTAGAATAATTCAAGCGCTACCTAGTAAGGGTTTGAGCTATCAGAAATATTATTTTGGTGGATGCTATCAGTCGTATCATTTCTTTGCAAGGGTTATCCCTATATTCCACGCCAAGGCTTAGTCCATATCACAACCTTCTCAAATGCAAAGCTAAGGAGTCATTCCTCATTCTAAGAGAGTTGCAGGTTATTTACTAATATCGCAGCTCCTTTCAATCAAGGGGGGTCGATAACATTTATGCTAGTTGTATCTTTTATCATTGGCGTTGGACTTAGGAGTTATTTGGAGGCTGATGTGGATGTGTGTGGGAGTCAGCAAGTCAGAAGGGAGTCAAACCAAATCCTCAAGTGATTAAACTTCAAAGTTCAAAGCCTACCGATTATTCCTTACATGGGTCATCATACTCCTCTCAAGGCCACACAATCATCTAAGGTAGCCACATATCCATCACAAAAAATCAAAGAATTATTAAAGGCAATAGTAAGGTTTGAAGCGGTTGGAAAGAGACTAAGGGTCTATGTAGATACATGGGGAGTGTTATCAATCCATAAAGAAGACATGTCTATGATTGGAGCACATTCCTGGAGTCATCAAAAGTCAAGGTAATCTGAAACTAAAGTGTCACCAGATATAGAGGTCTACGATTATTATTGCGAGTCAGTGACTAATGTTGGAAGGAGCTAACTATCATTAGCTTTAAAAGAATATCGAACAAGTCAACTTGATAAATGATTATTTTCTAAGCAATACTCTTGAATCATGGTTTTTGTAATTTTTTCAACATCTAAAATAATACAAGCATGAATTTGATGAAATTCAAACATAATACTAGATCTTCATAATGGGAATAATGCAGTTGTATTGGTGAATTGGATTTGGTATCATATTTATTATTATTTCTGAAGTCTATTGAAACAAGCAAACTACTATAAACCCCATTATTTCATGGGAACCTATTGAAACAAGTTCAAACAGCAAACTGGGTAACTGTTTGACAAAATGCCTGCATTGTCAAAAATGGAAAAATTGTAAAAATATTGAGTCGGCCATGGTGGGACATTACACACAATGGCAAAGTTGATGAAGAGCTTATCCTTTTGAGGGATAGAGGCTAAATGATAAATGAATGATGAATCAACAAGTAGATGCAACTCACCACTCGGATTTGAACTGCTTAAAGGATTGAAGTCAGGCACATCTCCTCAAGGCTTGATTGCAATATGGCTTGGATTGCTTTGAAGAACTACAAGTGTCAGTCCTCACAAACAAAATGTATGCATAAACATGAACAAAATCACATAAAACTTAACATGATGCTTTGACAAAAAAAATTTGCAATAATCTTGCTCTTGACTTGATAATAATTGCTTGATAATGCTCTTGCTTCAAAAATGTTCTCAAGTATTTTCACTTCGTTTTCAAATGATGAAATGACTAGGGTATTTCTATGCAATTAATCTAATTTCCTAAAAATTAAATCTCGATAGCCGACATCTGAAATTTGAAATTCAAATAATAAAATGCCAACTCCAACATATTAAAAATTGGAGACAAAATAGGGGGACAGTTTTCTAGGGCGCCATTGTCCCAATCCTATTTTGTGGGGTGTAAAGTGGCAGAAGCAAAATATGAAATGTTTACCTTGGTTTTGTAGATGTGATTTCTTGATAAATGATCAAATGGGCCATAGAATGCATAATTTAGACAATTAGGTCCAAGCACATAGGAGGGAGCAAAATCTAGTGTGAAACTTACGACGCTACATTATTAAATAAAAAAGCATTATAAATGTTAGCAACATCAAGCAATATTTTATAAGTGGATGCAATCAATATAAACATCTATATTGATGAATTATAATATTAAATCATATATTTAGTGCCATATCTATGTACAATAATTCAACATGATTTTTACATTTAATTTTCTCGTTGTTTCAACATGGTATTGGGGCAAAAACAACTTGCCCTACGATGCATTGGACATGATTGTTTGGAATTGGAAGCCACAATCTTTGAAAAGAGGAAATGTTTCAAGTGATGTTGCATTTTATTAAACTAATTTCAATCATATTTGAAGGTGCTTTGATTCTTGTCAAGTAATTTATTTCATAGGTTGAAAGCTCAAACTCAGCAGCCCAAAATTTTCACTCAGACTTAAGAATCAACAAAACGTGGCAAAATAAAACATAATTGCAAACAAATAAAGAGAAACTAATGCAATTAGAGAACACATAAGTATATTTTGATGATCAATTTATCATAATTTAAAGATTATATATGTCATGACCCTCAAATCAACAAATTTCATAGTTCCACTGAGTCTTAGGATGAGGGGGACCTGTTGTGACCTTTTTCACACATCACCCCACCAAGATGGGGACCCCCTAAATTTTGCTCCATTCTGGTCTTTTGGCTTTGGTTCGCTCTCTCTCTGGTCTCTGGTCCTTCCGGGGATTGTCCCGTCGTTTGACCCAGGTTGAAATATTGGTCAAGTCTGTGTAATTAGGGTTTTCATCCTTCAGGCTTATTTAAGGTCAGACTGAGTTATAAAATTGAAATCCAAGCTTAGCGCAGCAGTCAGAAGACTTCCAGCAGAGTCCCCCTAAATTTTCACTGTATTCTGGCAACTTACTATTTTTAGTAAGTATTCAATTTGGGACTATTTTATTGAGATTTTGGAATTCTGTCAGTTCCACTGCATCCGAGTGACATCAAGCTGTCTACACGTAAATTTTGAGCCAGATCAGACGACTTACTATTTTTGGCATTTTGGGCTTTAAGAGCCATTTTCAGGGTTTCCACATGGGCTTTTCAGATGCATGTCTGGAGAATCCTTCTGGGTTTTCCAAAACCTTCGCAGTGATGTAACATGCAAACCGAGACAACCACTTTCAGAGTTCAGCCTTCGGAGGCTATTTTTAGGGTTCGCATGCAGTGTTTTTCAACGCATGTCGGGTTTTTCTTCATGGGTTTTTCGAGAGCTTCGCAACGGTGTGGCTTGCAAGCAGAGAAGATCGAGTTTTGAGGACTTACTATTTTTAGCCAGTACATGCATGCAGACCAGTTTTCTGGGTTTTTCTGGGTTTTTTGAGATCCCGCAGGCAATATGACATGCAAAACCATCCGGCAGTGGATGAGTCACTTTTCAGACAGTTTCTATTTTTAGAAGGTACACTCCGGCAGCCGCCCAACACTCCAGTCCAGCAAGCAGAACGACATGCAGAAGGAACGAAGTCAAACGGAGACCGTTCGGGATACATGCAAATCAAATTAGGGTTTCCACTTTTATAGGGGGTAAAATCCAAAAATAGCCGAAACAAAGTACCCCACCCATGTCAGCACACTTCAAGGTACCTGCTGGCAAAATTTGAGCAAAGTCGGAGAACTTACTATTTTTAGTAAGTCAGGGCACGGCTATAAATAGCAGGTCTGCACCCGAGGTTGGCATCCAAGTAACCCTCAAGCTATCAAGATCAAGCGTTGCAACTTTCAGGCAAAACGGAGCTACTAAAGTCAGAAAGTCAAACTTACTATAAATAGCAGGTGGCTATAAATAGCAGGTCAGGGCAGAGGACTGACAAAACAGGTTCACAAGGCAGAGAATATCATCTGATGAAATTTTCAGGCAAAACGGAGCCTTAGAGGTTGAAAATCAAGGGATTTGCTAAAAATAGCACAACTTGCTAAAAATAGAATGCAAGAGCAGGAACAGGCAGAGGCTTGAAAATTGTCTAAGGCAGAAATAAAAGTAGACCCATCAAAATGCGCCCTCAAGAAGAGATGCCTTCAAAACGCCTAAGGCAAAAACAGAAGCTCATACCTCAAAATGCGCCCAAAGAGGAAGGAGAGAGGTGAAAAGTTTCTAAGTCATGAAAACGAAAGTGGAACCAAGGAAATGCGCCCAGTTTCTAAGGCAAAAACAAAAGCTCACCTAGTAAAATGCGCCCACCTCAAGGATTGAAGCCTTGAAAAGTTTCTAAGGCAAAAACAAAAGCTCACCTAGTAAAATGCGCCCACCTCAAGGATTGAAGCCTTGAAAAGTTTCTAAGGCAAAAACAAAAGCTCACCTAGTAAAATGCGCCCACCTCAAGGATTGAAGCCTTGAAAAGTTTCTAAGGCAAAAACAAAAGCTCACCTAGTAAAATGCGCCCTCAAGGAAGGTGAGGATATGAAATATTTCTAAGGCATAAAACGAAAGTGTCAAGGGTGAAATGCGCCCTCCAAGGAAAATGAAAGCTTGGCCTAGCATTTGCACCCATGGTGAAGAGGAGATGGCCGAAATTTTCCTAAGGCATGAAATGAAAGTAGAGAGGTCAAAATGCGCCCAAGGCAAGATAAAGTGGCTAGGACTTGGAGAAATTTCTAAGTCAAAGAAAATGAAAGTTCAAGACCCCATATGCGCCCAAGGATATTCTAACTATTTGAGAATTTTCTAAGTGAGAAATCAAGGCTTGCATGAGTAAAATACGCCAAGGTTGCTGGAGAAAATTTCCTAAGGCAACAAAATAAAAGTAGACACATGAAAGTGCGCCAGAGGTGTAAAGTGAAGGAATTTTTTTGAAATAAATATTTCATCAAAATGTATACGCCTATGGTAGAGAAAGTGTTAGAAAATTTTTTCTAAGTGATATAACACTTCACTAGGGAAAAATACGCCCTTGGCAAGGAAGGATGATTTGATGAGTTTTAAAAATTCTCCGAAGGCAGTTGAAAGTTAACGAATCTTTTTTCAAGGGGAAAATTTGATATCGACGAATATTTTCCATGGGTCAAGTGAAAATCAAATGAACCCGTTTAAAATGCACCCATGAGTTAGCAGAGTTTGAAAATTAATTTCCTAAGGGAAATTTTAATATTTTCAGAAGAAATTCGTTTTGCCTAGATTATTTTCCTGACAGAAGTTAAATCTCAAAGGACGAATTATTTCGAGCACGCAAACAATTTTTTTTATCGCCCGGAGTTGAACGTTTTAATGAGAGAATTTAAAATGTCTAAGGCAAATTTTATGAAATCGAGGATTTAAATGACAGACATTTTAAAAGTTGGAAATAAATTTGCTACTCCCACGAATTTTTTCGAGTTGAATTTATTTAAACACTGCGAGATTTTAAAATGGAATTTTAAATCAAGTCAAGTGATTGTTTTTCTCGCGAGTTGTTTAAATCGCCAAGAGTTAACTGGCAGATTAAGAGGAAAATTCGAAATTTTTTTACAAGGAAGGAATCATTATTAATGGCAACTGCCATAATAACCGGCTGACGACTAGCCCACTACTGCGCTTGAATTAGAAGATTCCGAACGAAGATAGTGGGAAATTGATGAAGGTGCTAAAAATAGCCCCAGCACTACTTAGCAGGATTCTCCGGGAAAAGTTATTTAAACAATCTCTTCTCTCATTTCTCCTCACATTATTTCGAAGTTGAAGTTGCTGAAGAAGTTCTGGAGAGATTGAAATATTTTCCAAGTGGTTGAGGAGAGAAATTCTGTGAGAGTTTATTTTATTTCGGAGTGTTGAGTTGCTGAAAGTACGAAGTGCTGGAGAAAATTTCATTTGCCGAGACTCTTTCTTTCGAAAAGCTGAAAGTGTGTTGCTGCGACTTCGAAGTTGAAGGTTGAAGTTATTTTCCGGAGTTGCTGGAGAATTTAATTCTCAAAGAGCTGAAAGTGCAGTTGCTGAGAGTTGTCTCTAAACTCAGAGATTTTTATACAGTACGAGATGGCTGGCGCAAAGGATGTTGCGGGAACAAGCAGAGCCGCAGGCAGAGCTGCAAACACTGAAGCAGGCAAGGCTGGCTCATCCCGACAGGCAATGATTAAAAGGCTCTCTAAGCCATTTCTCCCAAAGTCAGCAATAGTTTCAAAGTTGGCAGGATTGAATGACACCAACCTTGGTTCATTTAATCTGAATGCACTCAAATCGAGGATGTTCGGGCTAGGGGGCCATCAACCATCCGTCACGGCACATAATATAATGAAGAGTGGAATCTACGCAGCTGCTAGTTTTCCGCCAGCAATTCAGTGTCCGGAGCTAATTATGGAGTGCGCCAATCACTACAAGCCAGAACGTAGGACGATTGTCTCTCCGGATGGTAAACTGCTCGCCAACTTCACACCGGATGCCATCGGAGAGGCATTTGGGATTCCAACTGCTGAGGAGATGTTATACAGAACAAACAAGAGGGCAGATAAGATGTACTCTTCCTCTTTCGAAAGAGTCACTGCAGTCATCAACAGAGTTTGGATGCAAAAGCCGAGGCCACCCCGCACTAAGCTCCCAAAGCAGATAATTGCCGAGGACGTGAAACAAGAATACTGTGATTTGATAATGATGCTGAGCCGGGTGAATGGGAGTGCACAGGCTTACATTTTCGAGCCTTGGATGTTCTACTTCATCGAGATCATCTTGGAAGGAAAAGAGTGTGTCGATTGGGCTAGGATGATTAGCAACCACATCGATGAGCAATTCAGGAGCTTGAAGGTGACGAAGACTTTCTACATGAGCTCATATGTGATTTACATGTTGGCCAGAATGACTAAGTACAGAGGGATTTCGTACAAAGAGCCAATCGGCTGTGCCCCTGGTCAATTCAAAATTCATGAAGCCTGCACACAGCTACATTTAGCTAACATTGCCAACTATAAACGGGCAAATGATGCATTCACAATGCACATTGCGAGGACGCTTCAGCAAAGGACGCAGCAGAGAATATCTAAAGAAGCACAGACATTGATTGAGGAATATGGGTATTGGCTCATCCAATTCCCGAAATTCACATATATTAGGCTGCAGGGGTTCACTTCGTATCCGTATCGGTTACCACGATACCCCACTGATCACATAGTAATGCTTGAGGTATCTAGGCAATTGATTGCCTACGATAAGATTCAGAAAAGGAAAAAGAAGGGTGGACTTGATTTCCCTATCACCATGGGAAATTCCATTGAGGTGTGTCCCTCTTTGCAGGCAGCCCGAGAGGCAGAGGACGAGCTGCAATCTTATCATTTGTCATATCACACAGGCAGGCAGGATTTCGATCCTTACGGAACATCCGGATGGTACAGAACGTTGAATACCGGCACAGAGCTCATCTGGAGGACTTCTGGGCAAATGCAGTGGATGAGGCTGAGATAAGAAGAAGGATGTTTTCCAGACTTCCTCTCAAGTTGATTAGAGAATGTGAGATTATTCCAGTTCCCGACCAGGTGGAGGAGGATGTCAACGCCATGCAACCCGACTATGGGTCAGTTAGGGATACTCCTGTCCCACCACCTGATTGGTCCGAGCCAGAGATCATGGACTTGGACACTCTTTCTATCCCGGTGATGACTTTTACCAGGACTTGGGTCGACAGACATGTATGCAGACTTAAGAGCAAGTCGATCGCCCTTACTTACAGCTTGATGGGTGACCCAAGGCCGTTATCGGTAAAAAGAGGGAAACAAATTGCTCAGACATCGAGGGCACAAGTGGAAGTGCCAACCCAGCCGATACCGTTGAGGATAGAACAAGTATCACCCGTGCACTCACAAACTCAATCTTCGAGTTTAAGAGTGGTTTCATTATTTGCCGATCAGAGGGCAGGATTAGAGGAAGAGCGGGGACTTGAGGAGGTAGATCAGCCCAACGCCCGGGAATCAGCTAGTGTCAGTTTATCCAGGGGCGGCCAACAAGAGGAGGAAGAGGAAACAATGGCCGACACCCATTTTCAGCAGATGTTGGACACGGCTTTGGAAGAAGAGGAAAACACAGAACAGGGGACCCAAGGGTCGGGAGATACCCAGCTTATAGAGGAGGATGAGCCTGAGCAAACCAGTGCAAGAAGGGAGGAAGTGCACGAGATGGAGGCAACAGAAGAACAGCCCCTTGTCATTTGTAATCCACAGCAGACAGTGCCTGATTGGCTTTCCGACAGAATGAGGAGAGAACCCGAGGATGACACGGATCCGGCCATTGAGATGGAGGAGTTCCTTAGGAGGATCAGTGCGCCACCAGAGAAGAAAAGGGCCCGAAAGTTTTCAAAGATCTCGACTAACGAGTCAGGCTCTCGCACGCTTCAGGTGGCTATTCCGAGGGAAGATTGTGATCGAACCGAGGAGAGGCCTGAAAATTATGTGATCACCACAGTAGAGTTGGGTCGTCCTACGGGAGCCCAAGTTATCGAGGAGTTCGATAACTCCTATCAGGCATTGAAGGATCAGTTGCTCCGCACTGAGGGGAAGTATAAGAAATTGAAGAAGGAGCACAAAACCTTGATAGGATATATGCAGAATCTAGCACGTCCAGGTGAACCAGCAGACCCAGCAGTAGAACGTCCATCGGAGCTTCCGAATGAGTCAGTTGTTGCCTTAGGGGATTTGAAGAAAATGGAAACGGAGGCGGACAAGTGGGTTAGCCGTGTTCATGCTGAGACAGGGAAATTCATGGAGGACCTTGCCGATGCTTATCGACAGGCCTCAAATATTTTGGCACGGATGGATATAGTAGATCAGGCCTGGGGTGATACTCGCATCTATCAAACGAAGACTGTACTTCGTTTGGGGGCTTTGATGCATGTACCTCTAGAAACCTTAGTGGATGGAGGTGTAATTCAGAGAGGTGATAGGTACGATTTCACCAGTTGGTACTCCTCGGTGGTCACAGGCCGTGGATTTCACGACGCAGCAAGGGCAGATTCAGCTAAAGTGAAGAAGGCAATGGGCAACATCTTGGGGGGAGTCCTCAATACATTAGAAGCCATATTTGCTAGAAAGTTGGTCCCAGAGGAGATAACTGCTGATGGTTTGAAGGGTAGACTGCCTCCATTCTTCTCAGCTGCGAGGTCACTTGTCCTGGATGACTTTGAGAATGTCTCCACGTTCTCTAGTATAATTCAGCATACCCAGGACGCCTTAGTGACATGGAAGAAATCTTGCATCAGATACGGACAGACGGTAGCAGTCTTGGAGTTCCAGCTCAACCATATTCCACCGATCTCTACACAGGAGGTTGAAGCAGTATTGGCCCGGTTGATCGAGTTTGCTATCCGGGAGAAGTGGGAACGCGCTGCTTGATGAGGATCTTCTTGATGATGGTAGTGGGCATTAATTGCTCATTATGATTCCTGCAGGGGAGTGGAGAATATTCTGTGCATTCATTGCCCACTCCTCTCTGTGGCGGTTTTTAGGGCAGAAACCCTAATCAGGGCATAGGTGGCTCGATCTGAGCCCTTCATTGTAATTTGATCTGAACCGTCCACTGAATTGGACTTATTATAAAAGGGGCATCCCCCCTCATTTGTAATTATTAGAATTAGAATCAGAGATAGATCAGAGCTAGAGAGTATTGGAGATAGAAGTTAGAGAGTAGAGCTTAGAAGTTAGTTTAGATTGAGGAGGAAAGGAAGTTTTCCCATTGAGGACTTTGTAAGAAGTTGTTGTGAACACTCTCATAATATAAAGATTTATCATTGTTTGGTGGTTCTATCTTCTATTGTGAGTAGCTAGCAAGGCTTGTTCGTCTTTCCAATTCAAGGTAGATAGAGTAAAATAGATTTTATTTCATGCAAGTAGTTGTTAGCTGTGGAGTGTGGCGTTGTGATTTGAGCAAGTCTTCTCGTCCATACCACTAGCGGACTTGCTGATGGTAAGTTCGCCTTGCGTGGTCAACTGGAGTATCAGCACTTAACTTCGATTATGGTTCATGTGTTTGTATGCGTCGTGTTGACGGTATGAACGTGTTGTGTCATAGTTTGAACATTTTCTCATCCTTTGAAGATTGCACCAACTTTGTCGGAGTTGTTCGAAAGAAGACAAAGCGAAGTTTGGTTTGAAGATTGTTTAAGTCGATCTTCGTCCTCCACCCTTTTAGAAGTAGATCTGTAGAATCCCTATCCCTATCCCCTTTAAATTCTGCATTTTCCGAGTCAGTTTAGATACCAGAACAATATGCCAAATCATTCATGTCCTAATTGCTTCACGGAGTTGAACAACTACGTAAGTCCCCTTGAAATAACCAGCAAAACACATCAACCAACTGAGTCTATTCGCGATAAAAGGAACCTTGGAGTCGAACACATGAACTTTCAAGCAATCTTAGCATGTGGGACACTTTGATCAAGAGAGAATAGAGTGACCGTTGGGCAACTTTATTCTGTGCTGGCGCTGTCACAAAAGGCACGTCAACAGAATTGGCGCTAGAAGGAGGGCTACTTTTATAGTGAAGCAAAGAAATTATAAAAGTGTAATGTACCAAGATGGTGCTACCTCATAGAGGGATATCTCCGCGGCTACAGCCAAATTTGGGATTCAACGACGACCAAGAAGATATTCTTTCAGGATTGAACAACCTCGCGTGGAGAACAAAGAGAAGTGCAGCTGAGTACATGCGAACGAGCTTGGTGTTGCGAGAAGAAGAAGAAAAAGCTATCGAGATCCAAGTTGCTATTGAGAGAGATTTATTGAATCAAAGACAGCCACTTGCTCCCGTGCCTCGCCAGTGAAAGAAGCAGCTTCATCCTGGATCGCATCAGTTCTTTCTCGCCGGATAAGTTGAAGAGGATTTTGAGGTCTGCACCCAGTTCAACCAAGGAACTTGTAGAGCTAGAGCTACCTACTAGAACAAGGAAAAAGAAAGGTACCCGATCGGACGGGGAAGTTCCCTCAAGTGAAGAAATTTTATCAAACGAAGAAGCTCAATCAAGTGAAGAAGCAGTAAGCGGTGAAGAGGTCTCGAGCTTATTCAGAACTCCGCCTAGCATTTCAAGGTTTGCCCAGCAAGGACCCACTCGAGATACCACACCAATAGCAATTCAGCAGCAGCAACGAACAACTCCAACAGCTGTATATCGGCGAAGGCAAGCAATGGCTCAGCCAGTTGCAAATGGTGCTACTTGGTTGGTTACCAACCCATCTCCGCTGGAGTTTGCCGACTATCATGACATGCCAAAGAATCCAGAGAGCTTTTGCTCCAAGTTCCACGTCCACGACGTAAACCGCACTGCTGAGGATCACATCAAAATGTTTGAAGACCACCTACGCAATAGGCAGATTGCATACGCAGATGTAGCTTGCAGGTTGTTCCCCTATTCTTTGGGGGAAGAGGCCCATTATTGGTTCATACATTTGCCAGTCGGTTCAATCAGAACATGGGAACAGATGAAGACGGCCTTCATCGGAAAGTTTGGTATTCCCATCACTCCCGCAGAATTGTTCAGACAGTTTGTAGAAGTAAGGAGGCAGGAAAAAGAGCCCATTCATGTGTTTAACAATAGATTCCAGAAGGCTCTCACAAGATTACGAACTCCTTACACTATCACGGATGCTAGAGAAAGCTACTACGCCGCTTTGGACCCCTTAACTGCAATGTTTGTGAGAGAAGCCCACCCCACTCCCGCCGATATGAACTTAGCTTATGCTAAAGCAGTTGAAGTGAGCCAGAACATGGGACAAAATACAACTGGCCCCTCACTATACACTGGCTTAAGTTCTACGAGCGGTCAGATACAAACCTGGAATCAGCAAATTCCAGCATTGAATCCAGTTCCACAACCATCTTACCAGGCAACCGCGCCATCAAATCAGTTGGTTCTCCACCCTGGAGTGCCTTCATCTCAAGCGTCAGTCGCACAGCCGGTCTATCTGCAAAACACCGTACCATCGACACAGACTCAAGAGGAAAGAGATGAAATAAAAGGTCTGGTGGAACAAGTAAAGAAGCTGTCAACTGAGGTGACATACCTCAGAAATCAAAATAATCAGATTCAAGCCATGCAAAGGAACAATCAAGCACACCAAGGTGCTAACCGAGGATATCAGAATAATCCTCCGAATCATCACCATGATGCTCATCAAGGATACAATCAGGAGAACAATCATGGGTATAGAAATAACAATCAAGGATTCCAGAAGAGATCCTGGAATACGGGACCCAACAATGGAGGTGTTCCTACACCGCTGGATAACCCACCGCCTCCTGAGAACCGTCCGGCAGACAGAGTATACCTGGCGGAGGCCGCCTTGTCAGGATGGTGTAGATTGCACAACACTAGTCAGCACTCTGAGTTGCAATGCCACGAGTTCCAAGTCGCTGCTGACATCTTCAGAGGAGAAGTGAAAAATACAGAACCAGTGGAGAATCCTCCAATCACGGGGTATGAAATAGTTCCAACACCCCGGTATGATCAAGCCCTGATCTTGGAAGACTTCAAGTTTCCACCTGAATTCCAAAGTTATACACCTCCGTCGGTTAATCAGAGGTTTCCACCAGCTTCGGCAAATGGTCCCGTGGGGACGCCAGAGGCTCAAACGCCTTCAGAGGCTCATGTCACGTACGCATCACCAGATGAGCCCCTAAGCAGAGACGGCTATAGTTTCCCGCCTCTTAACAACAGTGTCTTGGTAGAAGGAATCAGGGAAGTGCAAGCTCTCCAGACTACTGATGGTGGGCCCCCTAAAGTGTATCAAAGAGGTTATCCTCAAAGGGAACCATTAACTTCGTCAACGCCACCAAACAACTTTACCACACCGCCGCATCCTAATGCGAGCAACGTGCCAATGGCACCCAAGGACTCCCCGGAATATAGACAGCAGGGTCCCACACAAACAAGATCAAATGGACCGCAGATGCCTCAACAGCCAGTTTACCAGTTAATCCGAGGACAAAAGGAGAATCCTCCTAGAGAAGATATAAGAAAGCTGAGCTCCTTTGTACTGGAAGAATTTAAGAAGATAAAGGTCGGTTTACCACTCTATGAGTTGATGAAGGTCCAAGAAGTAAGAGAGACTCTCTTAGGGACATTGACTGAAATCCCCACCACAAGAAGCACTTCGCAAGAGGCACCTAACATGCCAAGACACCCCCAGGTTGTCACGCAGCCCCGTCCTGCACAGAACACAAATGTGGTGCAAAGTGTGCCACAAACCTCCTACGATTCTTGGGAGGAACCACAACAATATCAGAACTTTGAGGGTATGGTATTAAATTCTACAGGCACTCCTGGAAAGGCCGAGGTTGAAAAAAGCTCTCAAGCTGATGATGCCGTGAAGCAAAAACAGAATGCGAGAAATATGACTCAAGGCAAGCAAGTCCAGTCGGACCATAAAGATGAAAGGAAAAATGAAGTGGCAGATGAAAGAAGAAAACCAGTAGTGTTTTATCAAGGAAAGGATGAACCGGCCCCATTCTTGGTTTCAGTCAGAATATTCGGAAAAATGTTACACAATTGTTTGATCGATTCCGAAGCTTCAAGCAATGTCATGCCTTTGAAGGTATGCGAAAGATTGGGCCTAATCCCACTCCACACCAACAAGAAAGTAACTCAATTGGATAAAACTGAAGTTCCTGTTGTTGGGGAACTAAACGACATTCACATGCAGCTAGCCGCGGATCCTAGAATCCAAGGCCGTATTGATATTTCTGTTGTAGATATACCAGACGGGTACGGCATGCTGCTTAGCAGAGACTGGTGCCGAAAGTTGAACGGATATATCGCCACCGACTTTTCTCACATGTGGCTGCCTTGGAGGGGAATCCCTAACCAAATAAGAGTGGAAAGCACACCACGGCTCCGGTTGATGATTACTGAATATGGTGATAACAATGAGGTATTGTTTGCAGAGACTGATTTGGGTTCATACAAGCCCGTGAAACAGGAAGTCCTCATGTTGCAAAGTGTAAATCAAGAAAAACACTTGGAAGGTACGTCTCCCTCTACTGAAATATTGATTGAAGATGACTCAAGCGATGGTGAGGGGATGTTTGAAAATTTTAGAAACTTTGTGCTAAAGAATGTCAAGCAAAAGATGGAATCAGGGAAGAATGTTTCCATCGGCAGTATGTTAATGCCCAATTGGTGTAGGATCCATGAGGCATTCCACCCAGAATTCACATGCGCCATGTGCAGAACGGCCATTGAAGAAGTTTCAAAGAGAGTTCCACAAGTCTCTTTGGTGGAAGAACTAGAAGAAATAAATGAGAAGAAAAGCTCCCTGACAAAGGAATGGGTAGAAAGTGAGAAGGTTGAACCCGCAATGGAGAAAAATGGTCCCAATACCCATAGCGTTCATATAGAAGATCAAGTTTGGACTCTGAGATTTGATGGATCAAAGTCTAACAAAGGGAATGGAGCAGGGTTTGAACTCATCAGCCCCAAGGGAGAGGCATATCTAGGTGCTTGTAGGCTCCAGTTCCCTTGCACCAATAACGTTACTGAGTATGAATCTTTGATTCATGGGTTGATCCTCGCTATAGAGAAAGGTGCCAAAATTGTACATGCCATTGGAGATTCCAACATAGTGGTCCGCCAAGTAAGAAAACAGTATGCTTGCCACGACAAGAGATTGGGACGGTACCGGAACAGAGTCTGGGACTTGATCGAAAGCTTCGATGCATTCAATATCAAGCAAGTATACAGAGCTAAAAATCCAGTGGCTAATTCTCTCGCGCAGGCGGCCAGTTCACTAGAGCCATTAGAGTTGGAAGGTCTAAAGAAGTTCACAGTTGAATTGATCTCCACACCTTCAGTTCCAGATAATATAAAGAATTTCCAGGTGTTTGATGATGATAAGCAGATTTTGGAATTCTTGACTAACTCAGGGGTGTTTGAAGCACAGATTATAGACGAAGAAGAAACCGAAGAAGCGGAATTTGACACCGAAGGGATCTTAAATTTGAAGACAAATGTCATTCCTAGGGGCATGGTGGAGTTAGAAAGACTCTTTGACCCTGATAAACTAAGTAGGAATCAAAGCACCCAAGGGGATGAATGTGAGACAATCAACTTGGGAACTAGTGAGCAAGTAAAGAATGTATTTGTGGGGAAAGTATGCACCCCAAAAGAAAGAGAAGGAATAGTGCAAGCATTGAGAGAGTTCTCTGATGTGGTAGCCTGGGGCTACGAAGACTTAAAGACATATGACACTACCTTGATCACGCACACGATCCCGTTGAAGCCAGGAAATAAACCATTCAGGCAAAGACAAAGGCCGGTGAACCCGCTATTGGAACCGTTGATATATCAGGAGGTAAGAAAGCTCCTTTCGGCCAGAATAATCTTCCCAATAAGGCACTCAACGTGGGTCGCCAATCTAGTGCCCGTCAGGAAGAAGAACGGAGAGATAAGGTTATGTGTTGACTTCCGCAACCTAAACAGAGCATCCGAGAAGGATAACTATCCCTTGCCCTCGTTGGATGAGGTTTTGCAGATTGTAAATGGTTCCCAGATGATGTCCTTTTTGGACGGTTATTCAGGTTACAACCAGGTAATGGTTGAAGAAGCAGATAGACTAAAAACAGCTTTCACCACTAAGTGGGGAACATTCGCTTACAGAAGAATGCCTTTTGGCCTAATCAACGCCGGGGCCACATTTCAACGAGCTATGGACATCGCTTTCAGAGACTTAGTTGGAAAATGCATTATTATATACATGGATGACTTGACAGTGTTCTCCAAAAAGAGGGAGGATCATGTTGAAGACTTGAGAAAGATCTTCCAGAGATGCAGAAGATTTGGTATTTCTCTCAATTCAAAGAAGTGCGTATTCGGAGTCACCGAAGGAAAATTGTTAGGACATGTCCTCTCAGAACAGGGCATATCAATTGACCCAGACCGCATTGAGGCAATTTCAAAGATCGGCATGCCAGGGAGTCAGAAAGAGTTGAGGTCTTTCTTTGGCAAGATTAATTTTGTGAGAAAATTCATAACTGGATTCGCCGAGATTGTCAGACCACTAAATGAAATGCTGAAAAAGGATGCAAAGATAGAATGGACCCCTCTCACAAAGAAGGCGTTCGAAGAAATCAAACAAGCAATAGTAGATGCTCCGGTGCTAGTTAGTCCGGATTACTCAAAACCATTCTACTTGTACTCCTTTGCTTCAGAACACACTTGCGCAGCGGTCTTGACCCAGAGAGCAGAAGAAAAGGATGAACACCCAATTGCTTTCATGAGTACTCCATTGAAGGAAGCAGAATTAAGGTACGCCAATGTAGAAAAGCAAGCTTATGCTCTAGTAAAGGCAGCTAAGAAGTTCAGGCACTACATCCTAAGGAGCAAAGTACATGCAATAGTTCCAGATGCCACAGTAAAGACATTACTAATGCAAAATGAATTAGGAGAAAGAAGAGGCAAGTGGGTCGCCAGCTTGCAAGAATATGACATAGAGATACAGCCGATGAAGTTAGTCCGAGGACAAGCATTGGCACAAACGATTGCAATGGCAGGACCTGGGCTGGTACAACAAACATATATACTGGAAGAGGTGTCCCCAGGGAATGGTACGATGACACTGTTTACTATTTGTTGAACCAAAGGTGTCCTTCACATTTGAATCCAGTGCAACGAAGGACTTTAAGAATGAAGAGCCAGAGATTCATGCTGCAGGGATCAGTACTTTATAGAAGAAATCACGAAGGTATATATTTGAGATGTGTAGGAAAAAGAGAAGCTAAGCAGCTTATGGAACATTTCCACGAGAAATTCGGGACAGGTCACGGAGGTGGTTTGGCCACAGCTCATCAAATTTCAAGGGCTGGGTATTATTGGCCCACACTTTTTAAGGATGCTTACGAGCATGTAAAGGCTTGTCACATTTGTCAGACAGCTGTGTACAGAGAAAAGAATCCGGCTATGCCCTTGCAACCAGTGATTGAAGTCAGACCATTTGCCAAGTGGGGTTGGACTTTATTGGAATGATTAACCCACCGTCCTCGGCACAGCACAGGTACATACTGACAGCCACCGACTACTGCACCAAATGGACAGAGGCTCAAGCTCTCAAGCTTTCCACCACAGATGTAGTCATTAAGTTCCTCGAAGAGAATATTATTACAAGGTTTGGATGCCCCCACGCTTTGGTGTGCGACAACGGCCCCGCCTTTTCATCATTGAAGTTTTCAAATTGGGCGTTTGAGTATGGGATTGCACTGAAGTTCTCATCCAACTACTACCCCCAAGGAAATGGACTTGCAGAGTCCACAAATAAGAATTTGCTGAATGCTATCAAGAAACTGTTGGATAAGAACCCCAAGGATTGGCACACACAGTTGAGGTTTGCCTTGTGGGCAGACCGGATTAGAACGAAGAATTCTTTGGGAACATCTCCTTACCATTTGGTGTATGGGCAAGACCCCATCTTCCCAGTTCAATTAAGGATCCCTACTCTTCAGTTTATTCAGGAGTATCTGGAAGGCGAAGACCGAATTCAAGTCAGGTTGTCTCAGTTGATGCACTTGGAGGAGAAAAGAGATGAGGCATTGGAAAATCTGGCTAAGCACCAAGGAGTCGTGAAAAGATGGTTCGACACGCAGGCCAAGGTTAAGGCCTTCAGGATTTCAGATTTAGTTTTATGTTGGGATAAAGCCCACGACAGAAGAGGTGATCACGACAAGTTCGACAAATTGTGGTTGGGCCCGTATCAGGTTTCTGAGATCCTGGGAGATAATGCATTCAGATTGAAAACGCTAACAGGAGGGGATATCCCATTGCCAGTCAATGGGCAGTTCCTCAAGCATTATTTCCAAGCGTAGGGTCCCTCCTGGATCCTACTTTGTACATAGTAGATTAGGTTGTTTTGTTCCCGTTCCCTTTTTGTGTTTTGGTTTTGGTTTGTTGCCCTTTGGGTTTTTGGTTTTGGTGTTTCTTCCCTTGAGTTGTCCGCTCAAGTGGTTTTGGTTTGGGTTCAGAATGGACTTGATTTTAGGGTTTTCCGTTGCGATGGAAGTGATGATATCTTGTCTTGCGCGAATTGGTCTACTGCCATGGGGTTTTTATGAATTTATGCAAACAATAGAATGCCAAGGTTGTTTTTCCTCTTGTCATCATCCGGTCTCATAAAAGCTCGACTCGGGAGTTTAATCAGTTATTGTGTCTTAACACATGAGCCTGAGATCATCATGTCCTATTGGTTCAAACAAGCTGCTTTGAGTCATTTTGATTCCTTGGGAGGGATTACGGCAAGTGAAAATTTTAAATCTTGCTTCAGCGCCACTGCAATTCTCAAACCCATTGATAGCTTCATTGCTTACCAACCAATTATGGAATTGACGGATAATCAAGAGAAAAGGAGAAAGTATGCTAAAAAGAAATGTCAAAAGAAAGAAAATAAAAGAAATATCGTACTTTGAATATTGGTTTGGGAATATACGAGTAACTCCACCGGGGCTATGGACGCCTGGCTGGCAGTGGAGCAATATTCGTGAGAATTGTAGCGACAACCTCGTCGGGGCTCTAGACGCCTGACTGGCAGCGAGGCAATGTCCGGGATGCTTTTGAAGTTAAGATACTTGTATAACCCGCCATAATCAATCTCGGGAGTCACGATGGTTTAGAGATAAGATAAACGCATAAGTCAGGAGATCTCAGATGAAGGTGTTTTGATCCAATATTGGATTCTTCTCCCTTTTTGAGTAAGTATCTTTTCTGTATGATGGTTAGAGGGATTGACCAAGGTTTAATTTTCAAAGTGTTTTTCAACACTTTCCCGTGGAGTCGCCAGATGTTGTGACCTTTTTTCACACATCACCCCATCAAGATGGGGACCCCCTAAATCTTGCTCCAGTCTGGTCTTTTGGCTTTGGTTCGCTCTCTCTCTGGTCTCTGGTCCTTCCGGGGATGTCCCGTTGTTTGACCCAGGTTGAAATATTGGTCAAGTCTGTGTAATTAGGGTTTTCATCCTTCAGGCTTATTTAAGGTCAGACTGAGTTATAAAATTGAAATCTAAGCTTAGAGCAGCAGTCAGAAGACTTCCAGCAGAGTCCCCCTAAATTTTCACTGTATTCTGGCAACTTACTATTTTTAGTAAGTATTCAACTTGGGACTATTTTATTGAGATTTTGGAATTCTGTCAGTTCCACTGCATCCGAGTGACATCAAGCTGTCTACACGTAAATTTTGAGCCAGATCAGACGACTTACTATTTTTGGCATTTCAGGCTTTAAGAGCCAAATTAGGGTTTCTACATGAGCTTTTCAGATGCATGTCTGGAGAATCCTTCTGGGTTTTCCAAAACCTTCGCAGTGATGTAACATGCAAACCGAGACAACCACTTTCAGAGTTCAGCCTTCGGAGGCTATTTTTAGGGTTCGCATGCAGTGTTTTTCAACGCATGTCGGGTTTTTCTTCATGGGTTTTTCGAGAGCTTCGCAACGGTGTGGCTTGCAAGCAGAGAAGATCGAGTTTTGAGGACTTACTATTTTTAGCCAGTGCATGCATGCAGACCAGTTTTCTGGGTTTTTCTGGGTTTTTTGAGATCCCGCAGGCAATATGACATGCAAAACCATCCGGCAGTGGATGAGTCACTTTTCAGACAGTTTCTATTTTTAGCAGGTACACTCCGGCAGCCGCCCAACACTCCAGTCCAGCAAGCAGAACGACATGCAGAAGGAACGAAGTCAAACGGAGACCGTTCGGGATACATGCAAATCAAATTAGGGTTTCCACTTTTATAGGGGGTAAAATCCAAAAATAGCCGAAACAAAGTACCCCACCCATGTCAGCACACTTCAAGGTACCTGCTGGCAAAATTTGAGCAAAGTCGGAGAACTTACTATTTTTAGTAAGTCAGGGCACGGCTATAAATAGCAGGTCTGCACCCGAGGTTGGCGTCCGAGTAACCCTCAAGCTATCAAGATCAAGCGTTGCAACTTTCAGGCAAAACGGAGCTACTAAAGTCAGAAAGTCAAACTTACTATAAATAGCAGGTGGCTATAAATAGCAGGTCAGGGCAGAGGACTGACAAAACAGGTTCACAAGGCAGAGAATATCATCCGATGAAATTTTCAGGCAAAACGGAGCCTTAGAGGTTGAAAATCAAGGGATTTGCTAAAAATAGCACAACTTGCTAAAAATAGAATGCGTAAACAAAGGCAGGCAGAGGCATGGAAAATATTCTAAGTGTGGGAAAATGAAAGTATCCCCTTCAAAATGCGCCCACCTCACAGATTGATAGCTTGAGAATTGTCTAAGGCAGAATTCAAAGTTGAGCTAAGGAAATGCGCCCACCTTGATGGAAGCCTTGAAAGTTTCTAAGGCATAAAACAAAACCTCATACCTCAAAATGCGCCCAAAGAGGAATGGGGGGAGCATCAAAATTTTCTAAGGCAAAAACGAAAGCACACCCATGAAAATGCGCCCTCACCTTGGAGAAAATGATGCTTGGTAAAAAAACGCCTAAGGCATTAAAATAAAAGCATGGCATATGAAGTGCGCCCTCACATGAAACCTCACCTAGTGAAATGCGCCCTCACCTTGAGAAGGATAGTGGAGGCCGAAATTCTTCTAAGGCATAAAATGAAAGTAGAGAGGTCAAAATGCGCCCTCAAGAAGATAAAGTGGCTAGGACTTGGAGAAATTTCTAAGTCAAGAAAATGAAAGCTCAAGACCCCATATGCGCCCAAGGTTGCTGGAGAAATTTTTTCTAAGTGTGGAGAATGAAAGTGGCTCATGCTAAATACGCCCTTGATTGAAAATGTTTCTAAGGCGTGGCAAGGGTAAAAGCTAGCAAAATAAAACATCACTGAGTGAAATGCGCCCAAGATGTGAGAGGACTGGAGAAAATTTCTAAGTCGCAAAAAATAAATGCCAAGGGATCAAGTGCGCCAGAGGTGTAAAGTGAGGAATTTTTTTTAAATTAAATAAATATTTCATCAAAAATATGCGCCTATGGTAGAGAAAATGTTAGAAAATTTTTTCTAAATGGAATAACATTTCACTGGGGAAAAATACGCCCTTGGCATGGAAGGATGATTTGATGAGTTTTAAAATTCTCCAAAGGCAGTTGAAAGTTGACGAATTTTTTCAAGGGGAAGATTTGATATCGATGAATATTTTCCATGGGTCAAGTGAAAATCAAATGAACCCGTTTAAAATGCACCCATGAGTTAGCAGAGTTTGAAAATTAATTTCCTAAGGGAAATTTTAATATTTTCGGAGGAAATTCGTTTTGCCTAGATTATTTTCCTGACAGAAGTTAAATCTCAAAGGACGAATTATTTCGAGCACGCAAACAAGTTTTTAATCGCCCGGAGTTGAACGTTTTAATGAGAGAATTTAAAATGTCTAAGGCAAATTTTATGAAATCGAGGATTTAAATGACAGACATTTTAAAAAAGTTGGAAATAAATTTGCTACTCCCACGAATTTTTTTTTCGAGTTGAATTTATTTAAACACTGCGAGATTTTAAAATGGAATTTTAAATCAAGTCAAGTGATTGTTTTTCTCGCGAGTTGTTTAAATCGCCAAGAGTTAACTGGCAGACTAAGAGGAAAATTCGAAATTTGAAGAAGAAGGAATCATTATTAATAGCAATTGCCATAATGACCGGCTGACGACTAGCCCACTACTGCGCTTGAATTAGAAGATTCCGAACGAAGAGAGTGGAAAATTGATGAAGGTGCTAAAAATAGCCCCAACACTACTTAGCAGGATTCTCCGAGAAGAGTTATTTAAACAATCTCTTCTCTCATTTCTCCTCACATTATTTCGAAGTTGAAGTTGCTGAAGAAGTTCTGGAGAGATTGAAATATTTTCCAAGTGGTTGAGGAGAGAAATTCCGTGAGAGTTTATTTTATTTCGGAGTGTTGAGTTGCTGAAAGTACGAAGTGCTGGAGAAATCTTCATTTGCCGAGACTCTTTCTTTCGAAAAGCTGAAAGTGTGTTGCTGCGACTTCGAAGTTGAAGGTTGAAGTTATTTTCCGGAGTTGCTGGAGAATTTAATTCTCAAAGAGCTGAAAGTGGAGTTGCTGCGAAGTTTAAACGTTGAGAAGTTGAAGAGGTTGAAATTTCATATTGCTGGCAGCTCTTTATTCCTCTAACTGCTGAAGTTGACAAAGTGAAGTCAAGGTTCGAACAATTTGTGCCGGAGAAATTAGCTACATTGCTGAAAGTTATTAGCTTGCTGCGTTTTTTCTTCACCAGTCAGAAGTGCAGTTGCTGAGAGTTGTCTCTAAACTCAGAGATTTTTATACAGTACGAGGTTTGGAGTTAGAAATTTATGCTGAGAAATTTTATTTTCAAAGCTAACTCCGTATTCGCAGCCATCTCGGGAATTGTTTTATTTTTAAAAATCTGCAGTCTAGCTTATTCTTCTATTTTATTTTGCAGATGGCTGGCGCAAAGGATGTTGCAGGAACAAGCAGAGCCGCAGGCAGAGCTGCAAACACTGAAGCAGGCAAGGCTGGCTCATCGCGGCAGGCAATGATTAAGAGGCTCGCTAAGCCATTTCTCCCAAAGTCAGCAATAGTTTCAAAGTTGGCAGGATTGAATGACACCAACCTTGGTTCATTTAATCTGAATGCACTCAAATCGAGGATGTTCAGGCTAGGGGGCCATCAACCATCCGTCACGGCACATAATATAATGAAGAGTGGAATCTACGCAGCTGCTAGTTTTCCGCCAGCAATTCAGTGTCCGGAGCTAATTATGGAGTGCGCCAATCACTACAAGCCAGAACGTAGGACGATCGTCTCTCCGGATGGTAAACTGCTCGCCAACTTCACACCTGATGCCATCGGAGAAGCATTTGGGATTCCAACTGCTGAGGAGATGTTATACAGGACAAACAAGAGGGCAGATAAGATGTACTCTTCCTCTTTCGAAAGAGTCACTGCAGTCATCAACAGAGTTTGGATGCAGAAGCCGAGGCCACCCCGCACTAAGCTCCCAAAGCAGATAATTGCCGAAGATGTGAAACAAGAATACTGTGATTTGATAATGATGTTGAGCCGGGTAAATGGGAGTGCACAGGCTTACATTTTCGAGCCTTGGATGTTCTACTTCATCGAGATCATATTGGAGGGAAAGGAGTGTGTCGATTGGGCTAGGATGATTAGCAACCACATCGATGAGCAATTCAGGAGCTTGAAGGTGACGAAGACTTTCTACATGAGCTCATATGTAATTTACATGTTGGCCAGAATGACTAAGTACAGAGGGATTTCGTACAAGGAGCCAATCGGCTGCGCCCCTGGTCAATTCAAAATCCACGAAGCCTGCACACAGCTACATTTAGCTAACATTGCTAACTATAAACGGGCAAATGATGCATTCACAATGCACATTGCGAGGACACTTCAGCAGAGGACGCAGCAGAGAATATCTAAAGAAGCATAGACATTGATTGAGGAATATGGGTATTGGCTCATCCAATTCCCGAAATCCACATATATTAGGCTGCAGGGGTTCACTTCGTATCCGTATCGGTTACCACGATACCCCACTGATCACATAGTAATGCTTGAGATATCTAGGCAATTGATTGCCTACGATAAGATTCAGAAAAGGAAAAGAAGGGTGGGCTTGATTTCCCTATCACCATGGGAAATTCCATTGAGGTGTGTCCCTCTTTGCAGGCAGCCCGAGAGGCAGAGGATGAGCTGCAATCTTATCATTTGTCATATCACACAGGCAGGCAGGATTTCGATCCTTACTGGGAACATCCTGATGGGTACGTTAACGCTGAATACCTCCGCATGAGCTCATCCGAGGACTTCGGCAAATGCGCTGGATGAGGTCAGATAAAGAAGGATGTTCTTTTAATTTCCTCTGCTGATTAGGAGAATGAGATTATTCCGCCCTCGACCGTGGAGGAGGATGTCAATGCCATGCAACCCGACTATATCGGGCTTAGGGATACTCCGCCCCACCACTGATTGGTCCCAGCCGAGCTCATGGACTCGGGACACTCTTTCATCCCTATGCGATGACTTTTACCAGACTTGGGTCGACGTATTACGGTATGCAGACTTAAGAGCAAGTCGATCGCCCTTACTTACAGCTTGATGGGTGACCCAAGGCCGTTATCGGTAAAAAGAGGGAAACAAATTGCTCAGACATCGAGGGCACAAGTGGAAGTGCCAACCCAGCCGATACCGCTGAGGATAGAACAAGCATCACCCGTGCACTCACAAACTCAATCTTCGAGTTTAAGAGTGGTTTCATTATTTGCCGATCAGAGGGCAGGATTAGAGGAAGAGCGGGGACTTGAGGAGGTAGATCAGCCCAACACCCGGGAATCAGCTAGTGTCAGTCTATCCAGGGGCGGCCAACATGAGGAGGAAGAGGAAACAATGGCCGACACCCATTTTCAGCAGATGTTGGACACGGCTTTGGAAGAAGAAGAAAACACGGAACAGGGGACCCAAGGGTCGGGAGATACCTAGATTATAGAGGAGGATGAGCCTGAGCAGACTAGTGCAAGAAGAGAGGAAGTGCACGAGATGGAGGCAACAGAAGAGCAGCCCCTTGTCGTTTGTAATCCACAGCAGACAGTGCCTGATTGGCTTTCCGACAGAATGAGGAGAGAACCCGAGGATGACACGGATCCGGCCATTGAGATGGAAGAGTTCCTCAGGAGGATCAGTGCACCACCAGAGAAGAAAAGGGCCCGAAAGTTTTCAAAGATCTCGACTGACGAGTCAGGCTCTCGCACGCTTCAGGTGGCTATTCCGAGGGAAGATTGTGATCAAACCGAGGAGAGGCCTGAAAATTATGTGATCACCACAGTAGAGTTGGGTCGTCCTACGGGAGCCCAAGTTATCGAGGAGTTCGATAACTCCTATCAGGCATTGAAGGATCAGTTGCTCCGCACGGAGGGGAAGTATAAGAAATTGAAGAAGGAGCACAAACCCTTGATAGGATATATGCAGAATCTAGCACGTCCAGGTGAACCAGCGGACCCGGCAGTGGAACGTCCATCGGAGCTTCCGAACGAGTCAATTGTTGCCTTAGAGGATTTAAAGAAAATGGAAACGGAGGCAGACAAGTGGGTTAGCCGTGGTCATACTGAGACAGGAAAATTCATGGAGGACCTTGCCGATGCTTATCGACAGGCCTCAAATATTTTGGCACGAATGGACATAGTAGATCAGGCCTGGGGTGATACTCGCATCTATCAAACGAAGACTGTACTTCGTTTGGGGGCTTTGATGCATGTACCTCTAGTAACCTTAGTGGATGGAGGTGTAATTCAGAGGGGTGATAGGTACGATTTCACCAGTTGGTACTCCTCGGTGGTCACAGGCCGTGGATTTCACGACGCAGCAAGGGCAGATTCAGCTAAAGTGAAGAAGGCAATGGGCAACATCTTGGGGGGAGCCCTCAATACATTAGAAGCCATATTTGCTAGAAAGTTGGTCCCAGAGGAGATAACTGCTGATGGTTTGAAAAGTAGACTGCCTCCATTCTTCTCAGCTGCGAGGTCACTTGTCCTGGATGACTTTGAGAATGTCTCCACGCTCTCTAGTATAATTCAGCATACCCAGGACGCCTTGGTGACATGGAAGAAATCTTGCATCAGATACGGACAGACGGTAGCAGTCTTGGAGTTCCAGCTCAACCATAGTCCACCGAGCTCTACACAGGAGGTTGAAGCAGTATTGGCCCGGTTGATCGAGTTTGCTATCCGGGAGAAGGCCAGTGGGAACGCGCTGCTTGATGAGGATCTTCTTGATGATGGTAGTGGGCATTAATTGCTCATTATGATTCCTGCAGGGGAGTGGAGAATATTCTGTGCATTCATTGCCCACTCCTCTCTGTGGCGGTTTTTAGGGCAGAAACCCTAATCAGGGCATAGGTGGCTCGATCTGAGCCCTTCATTGTAATTTGATCTGAACCGTCCACTGAATTGGACTTATTATAAAAGGGGCATCCCCCCTCATTTGTAAAGAATTAGAATTAGAATCAGAGATAGATCAGAGCTAGAGAGTATTGGAGATAGAAGTTAGAGAGTAGAGCTTAGAAGTTAGTTTAGATTGAGGAGGAAAGGAAGTTTTCCCATTGAGGACTTTGTAAGAAGTTGTTGTGAACACTCTCATAATATAAAGATTTATCATTGTTTGGTGGTTCTATCTTCTATTGTGAGTAGCTAGCAAGGCTTGTTCGTCTTTCCAATTCAAGGTAGATAGAGTAAAATAGATTTTATTTCATGCAAGTAGTTGTTAGCTGTGGAGTGTGGCGTTGTGATTTGAGCAAGTCTTCTCGTCCATACCACTAGCGGACTTGCTGATGGTAAGTTCGCCTTGCGTGGTCAACTGGAGTATCAGCACTTAACTTCGATTATGGTTCATGTGTTTGTATGCGTCGTGTTGACGGTATGAACGTGTTGTGTCATAGTTTGAACATTTTCTCATCCTTTGAAGATTGCACCAACTTTGTCGGAGTTGTTCGAAAGGAGACAAAGCAAAGTTTGGTTTGAAGATTGTTTAAGTCGATCTTCGTCCTCCACCCTTTTAGAAGTAGATCTGTAGAATCCCTATCCCTATCCCCTTTTAATTCTGCATTTTCCGAGTCAGTTTAGATACCAGAACCATATCGCCAAATCATTCATGTCCTAATTGCTTCACGGAGTTGAACAACTACGTAAGTCCCCTTGAAATAACCAGCAAAACACATCAACCAACTGAGTCTATTCGCGATAAAAGGAACCTTGGAGTCGAACACATGAACTTTCAAGCAATCTTAGCATGTGGGACACTTTGATCAAGAGAGAATAGAGTGACCGTTGGGCAACTTTATTCTGTGCTGGCGCTGTCACAAAAGGCACGTCAACACTACCTTCTTTAAATTCAGCATTTCCGATCCATTCAAATACCAGAGCATCATAGTCAAAATCCTTCATTTGCTTGAGCATATAAAGTCGAACAATTACGTAAGTCCCCTTGGAATACCCAGCATATTCACATCAACCAACTGAGTCTATTCGCAAT
>CM021101.1:408409159-408427114 GCA_007115665.2 Sequoiadendron giganteum
TGAAGAAAATGGAAACGGAGGCGGACAAGTGGGTTAGCCGTGTTCATACTGAGACAGGGAAATTCATGGAGGACCTCGCCGATGCTTATCGACAGGCCTCAAGTATTTTGGCACGGATGGATATAGTAGATCAGGCCTGGGGTGATACTCGCACCTATCAAACGAAGACTGTACTTCGTTTAGGGGCTTTGATGCATATACCTCTAGAAACCTTAGTGGATGGAGGTGTAATTCAGAGAGGTGATAGGTACGATTTCACCAGTTGGTACTCCTCGGTGGTCACAGGCCGTGGATTTCACGACGCAGCAAGGGCAGATTCAGCTAAAGTGAAGAAGGCAATGGGCAACATCTTGGGGGGAGTCCTCAATACATTAGAAGCCATATTTGCTAGAAAGTTGGTCCCAGAGGAGATAACTGCTGATGGTTTGAAGGGTAGACTGCCTCCATTCTTCTCAGCTGCGAAGTCACTTGTCCTGGATGACTTTGAGAATGTCTCCACGTTCTCTAGTATAATTCAGCATACCCAGGACGCCTTGGTGACATGGAAGAAATCTTGCATCAGATACGGACAGACGGTAGCAGTCTTGGAGTTCCAGCTCAACCATATTCCACCGATCTCTACACAGGAGGTTGAAGCAGTATTGGCCCGGTTGATCGAGTTTGCTATCCGGGAGAAGGCCAGTGGGAACGCGCTGCTTGATGAGGATCTTCTTGATGATGGTAGTGGGCATTAATTGCTCATTATGATTCCTGCAGGGGAGTGGAGAATATTCTGTGCATTCATTGCCCACTCCTCTTTGTGGCGGTTTTTAGGGCAGAAACCCTAATCGGGGCATAGGTGGCTCGATCTGAGCCCTTCATTGTAATTTGATCTGAACCGTCCACTGAATTGGACTTATTATAAAAGGGGCATCCCCCCTCATTTGTAAACAATTAGAATTAGAATCAGAGATAGATCAGAGCTAGAGAGTATTGGAGATAGAAGTTAGTGAGTAGAGCTTAGAAGTTAGCTTAGATTGAGGAGGAAAGGGAGTTTTCCCATTGAGGACTTTGTAAGAAGTTGTTGTGAACACTCTCATAATATAAAGATTTATCATTGTTTGGTGGTTCTATCTTCTATTGTGAGTAGCTAGCAAGGCTTGTTCGTCTTTCCAATTCAAGGTAGATAGAGTAAAATAGATTTTATTTCGTGCAAGTAGTTGTTAGCTGTGGAGTGTGGCGTTGTGATTTGAGCAAGTCTTCTCGTCCATACCACTAGCGGACTTGCTGATGGTAAGTTCGCCTTGCGTGGTCAACTGGAGTATCAGCACTTAACTTCGATTATGGTTCATGTGTTTGTATGTGTCGTGTTGACGGTATGAACGTGTTGTGTCATAGTTTGAACATTTTCTCATCCTTTGAAGATTGCACCAACTTTGTCGGAGTTGTTCGAAAGAAGACAAAGCGAAGTTTGGTTTGAAGATTGTTTAAGTCGTCTTCGTCCTCCACCCTTTTAGAAGTAGATCTGTAGAATCCCTATCCCTATCCCCTTTTAATTCTGCATTTTCCGAGTCAGTTTAGATACCAGAACAATATCGCCAAATCATTCATGTCCTAATTGCTTCACGGAGTTGAACAACTACGTAAGTCCCCTTGAAATAACCCGCAAAACACATCAACCAACTGAGTCTATTCGCGATAAAAGGAACCTTGGAGTCGAACACGTGAACTTTCAAGCAATCTTAGCATGTGGGACACTTTGATCAAGAGAGAATAGAGTGACCGTTGGGCAACTTTATTCTGTGCTGGCGCTGTCACAAAAGGCACGTCAACAGGACCAAGGGCCTAGATTTGTGTAATGTCCCCATTTTTACGCCATGTTGTTCCATAAGCATTGGCCAGTTTCTAGGGTTTTTGAAGGCTCCCAAGTGAGTTGGGAGAGTTCCAAGGTTCTGCGAGAGCTTAGTGGTGGCTTTCCTCAGCATCCAGTGGTGTGTTGGAATTTTATTGGTCCTCAAGATGGTGGTGATGATCCTCATTGCATTTTTGGCCATCTGGATTGTTCTCCACATTTCTTGGAGAACACTACTATTTTTAGTGTTTGTTTTGGCATTGGCATCTTTCCTTGTCATCAGCAACTTCTTGGTGCGATTAGTTTTTGTTTCGAATGTCTCTTGGTGCTTTTTCATAAAATGATTGGAATTGTTTTAATATTTACAATAAAAAAGTTTTAATATTACTTTAGTGTTAAATTTTATTTTTTCTTGCTCAGTAATAAGAGTTTGTTTGTATTGCTTTTAAAAATCTGGCTTTAGGAAAAAAACCATCTACAACAAAAAAGATTTAACCCTAAGGCATATTAACATGCAGAAAAAACTATTTCAGCCTCTGTTTTCATACCACCTTTCAAAATTTGGGCTACCCTTCTTTCAAAACCATTATTTAAAATCAGTTTCCTACCCCTAAACGATTCTTACCCATTTCACCCCACATACAGTTCATCCTCCATCTAATTCTAGCTTAAAAAACAGACTGATAAACAAAAAATAAAGCAGGACTTTTTCTTCAACTCACACTACCCGGTTCCTTCTCGGCCTTGCATTTTTCTTTCGGCTTCAACTTCCAACGACGTTTCTCCTCTCTTTCCAACTGCTCTTCTTCCGCCTTCTCCTGGGCTATTATGGCTTCAACTTTCATCAACTCGATAAAGAGCTTTAACGCCTTCCAACCGAGCCTTGCCTCCTCTCTGCACCTCACTTTAAACTTTCCCTCTAGCCAGCGGATAAATGGAATGCAACCCACCGTCTCTTCAAATTCTTCAATGTCAATTCCTTCCCTAATGTCCAGTCCTACTCCCGGGACTACCCATTCTAAAATAGACTCCAATCCATCCAAGAAATCCGCATGCACAATCATTTCCATCACTTCTTTTATAGTTTCCACCTTCTCTCCTAGGTCCAAACCGCACGCCGCTAGCAGGGAATATACATCCATATTCGTCCTATATCTATGCCTTAAAATCCCAAATCCCCTACCCAGAATCATCCTTACACACTGCACTAATCTCCCATCGTTAAACAAGAACAACCCCATTAACCTCTTCTCAGGTGCGTCTCCATAAAACGGGCTTAATTGTCTCTTTGAGAGGAAGGTGAAGTTTTCCTCCGTTGGTGCTCTGTTGTAGCAATGCCACCACCACAATTACTCCTCCTCTGAGCTTCCTTCCTCACACTTAACAAGAATACATTCATCGAGACCGAGGGCCAAGGATTTTAACCTCCTTGATTAACTCCCTTCTATTTTAATGCCTCTCGTACTTGGGTGCCACCACTGCCCTTCACCGCATTGCTCCCATCTTGTCAAGTCTACATCAAATCTACTTCAATCTGTCTCCATTCTTAGTCATTTAATGCATTATACTCACTCCCACCATTATCTCATTCGTTTAAGTTCACATCCCTTATGTCTTCGATTTTTAATTCACCAACTCCCTTGAATGTTAAGGCCCATTTGGAAAGGACGTCAGCTTCAACATTACCTGATCTTCTAATGTGGCTCACTGAAAAATTTTCACATGAAGCTAGTTCTTCTTTAATTTTCTCAATTACATTTTGAAGGTGCCATGCATTAATGGTTCCTTTCATCATGGCTTGAATAATTATTAGAGAGTCCCCCTCCAAATGAATTTTTGAAGCTCCTAAACTTTTTCCAAGTTTAATCGCCGTTAACGTTGTTGATGCTTTTTCCGTATTGTTTGTTCCTTCCTCCAACTTCATCACTCCCAAGGCTAAAACATCCCCTTTTCAATCTCGAATAAGGAATCCTGCCCCCTTTCCAATCTTGAATAATGAATCCTGCCCCTAATGGTCCAGGGTTCCCTTTTGATGCACCATCAAAATTTATTTTCCACCAACCTTCCATTGGTTTTTCCCATGTCACCTTCTCAGACACCATTGCAGTTGGTTTAACCCAAATTGGCCCCTTAACAGGCCGAAGGCGAATTCCTGGCCACTGTGTCTGAATAAATTTATCTTCCATAGTAAAAGGGACCCTTGGATTGTAAAAATGTGATGTTGCCACCCCAACCACTTCCTCTATGGCATGATTGATTCTCCATTTTAACCTTTCTAACAACTCTTCCTTGTCTAAAAATATTCTCCTATTTCTCTCTTTCCAAATTTCTCACACTACTAAAGATGGGTTGACCTTCCAAATACTAGAAAAATTTGACTTTTTCCTTGAGATAGGCCAACCCTCAAAAACCTTCTTTAGTGTATCTGGGATAGAGCTTTTCCAACCCAAAGAATTGCTCAACATTTCCCAACATGAAGTTGCCATTCTGCAATGTAGCAGCATATGATCGCTAGTCTCCTCCGCCTCATTACACATCACACATTTAGTCAATCCACAGAAACCTAACCGCTTCCTTCTTTCTCCTGTCAGAATGTGACCCCTCATTGCCAACCATGCAAAGGCCCCTACTTTGGGTAAACATTCTTTCCCCCAACATAAACTTATCGGCCATTTTTTGTTACCTACCTCTGAGTCCAACAAATGGTATCCTAATTTTACTGAGTACTTCCCATCCACTACACCACACCATACCACCTTGTCTTGCTTATTAGTCTTCACAATCTTTCTAGACTTAAAGATCTTCTAAATAAGAACTCGATGACGGTATGATACCTCAGCATCCTGGAGAGATTTCCAGCCCCAATCACCACCCAAAGCATTACCACTAAACTCCAAATAATCACTTACTTTTTCTCCCCAATGTTGCGTGAACCAAAGTCTTAGGCCTTGCAGTTCAGCATTCTCTTTCAGAGCTGGAAATCCCTCCCATGAATCTTCCCAGAACTTCACCTTCGCTCCATTTCCAATTTGCCATGTGATGTGATCAACTATTACCTATTGGCAAGAGATCATAAAGTTCCAAATTGTTGAACCAGTCGAGGGATTTCGCATAGTGAAAATTCTAACGTCTTCCATCGATTCCAAGTATTTAGCTTTTAGGATCCGGACCCATAGCTGAGAGGGTTGAGATTAAATATTCCACACCAATTTTTCTCCCAAGGCCTCATTCATAATATTCCAATCTCTCAACCCCGCTCCCCCTTTCCCTTTCGCCATACAGATCTTTTCCTAGGAAAGAAGAGGAATTTTATCCTAATCATTAGCCTCATTCCAAAAAAATTTCCTCAATCTCTACCCAATTACCTTAATAACCTTTTTTGGAATTTTAAGACACATCATTGAGAAGATAGGAATGCATGAGATGACAGAATTTAACATCAGAATCCTACCAGCTGATGTCAGCCACCTACTTTTCCACCCGTCCATACGCTTCAAACAGCAATCTACCAATTTTTTCCATATTGTCACCTTACTTGCTCCCCCAAATAAAGGAATGCCTAGGTATCCTCCTAGAAGCAAGCCCAATTTCATGCCCAAAATAGAACAGACTTCCCTTTGTTTTTGGCAACAAGTATTAAAGAAGAAAATCTCTGATTTTTTCCAGTTTATGCATTGCCCTGAGGCTTTACTATACTTATCAAGAATACCTTTCATCACCCTGGCTTCCCTGAAAGAGGCTTCTCCCATTAGCAAAGTATCATCAGCAAATTGTAAGTGGGATAGCGGGTCTACACCCTTTGCTGCTTGAACACCTTTCCAAATCCCTCCTTCCCTTTTTCTTGCTATTAATCTTCCCACAGGTTCTGCCATTATTATAAAAAGAAACAAAGAGATTGGGTCCCCTTGTCTTATTCCCTTCTTGGAAACAAAAAAACCTTGCAGGCTACCATTAAGTAAAACCGAGAATTGGGGGGTATTTATACAGCTCGCAACCCAATTGACCCATTCCTCCGAGAATCCAAACCTTTTGAGCACCTTTAAGAGGAAGCTTCTATTCACTTCATCATATGCCTTCCTAATATCCAATTTCACTAACATTCTTTTCGTTTGAGTTGTCTGAATGGAATGTATTACTTCATGAGCAATGATAATTCCTTCATAGATGGACCAATTTGGAGAGAAGCCATTCTATTCAGAAGATATCATAGTATCAAGAATGCCCTTTAGCCTATTTGCCATTACCTTCGAAATCATCTTGTAGACTATGTTGTGAAGAGAAATGGGTCTAAAATAATTGAAAGACAACACTTCCTCTCTCTTAGGGATTAGTGAAATAAATGTGTTGTTGAAATCCTTGAGCACAAAGCCACCAGATCTTGACTCCTCCACCACCTCCCAAAGGTCATGTGCCAAGATCTCCCACATTTTCTGGAAAAATAGCGTTGGAAAACCATCTGGACCAAGTGCTTTGTCTCCACCAATACTAAAAAGATTTGTTTTAACTTCTTCCAAAGTGACAACCTTTGTTAGTGCTGCATTTTGAGTCTCTGTAATATACGAGGGGATGACTTCCAACACTTCATTTTCTTGAGAAATATTTACCTAGTTGCTTCGAAAAGCTTCAGAAAAGAAACGCACACCTTCCTTGCAGATGTCTTCCTTTTCCGTGAAGGTTCTTCCATGCTCATCCTGAATCGAAAGTATCTTATTGTAGGATCTCCTGACCTTAACAACATTGTGAAAAAACTTTGTGTTGAGATCACCCTCCTAAAGCACTGTTTCCCTTGATTTTTGTCTCCAAAAAATTTCGTCTCTAGCCAAAACCTCTGTGTATTGCTTATTTAGTTCTTTTTCTAATTGGAAATCTTCCTCACTCAAGCCTCCCTTAATGACTTTAGAGTGTAACTCCCTCAACTTCTTTTCAAGCCTGAGCTTTTCCAAGAAGATATTCTTAAACACTTCTTTGTTCCATTTTTTTAGCTGCTCCTTAACAAATTGCAATTTTTTGAAAAAAACAAAAGCTTTATTTCCCCATCATGGCAGCGCATTTGACCACCAACATGCCACCAACTCAAGAAAACCTTCCTCCCTTAATCACATTTTTTCAAATTTAAATGGGCAACAGTCAAGTATTTCATCCTCTTGTATTCTCACGCTGATCGGATAGTGATCCAAGCCTGTAATGGGAAGGATATCTGCTTGAAAAGTCCACTGGAAGTCTGCCCAATTCCCTGCAATGAAGAATCAGTCTAATTTTTCTGCAATATTTAGAAATCCAATTCTCCTATTCGTCCAGGTGAAGTCTCCACTTTTAAACTGAATTTCGAAAAGGCCATTGGTAGTTACAAAGTCACTAAAGTCTCTTTGTTTTTTATTTAACCGGCCAAGTCCCCCTCTCTTGTCGGATGGCCTTAGAGTTGCATTAAAGTCGCCTCCCAGAAGGAAAAACCTATTACCGTTGGTTGCCATTATCTTCGAAATAGCTCCCCACACTCCTCTCATTTCAGGGATATTATTTGGTCCATAGACATTTTTTAAAAAGAAGCTTGAGAGTAGCTGTTTGGAAATAACATTTACCCATTGCCAGGACTTATCTGAACGAAGAACCTGTACCTCCACTACCTCTTCTTTATAAAGAATCCCTATACCTCCTAAGACTCCCACAGCTTCCACAATAAGACAATTCCAATAATTAAAACGTCTTTTGAAGGAGTCAACTGCAGTCCCACTTAGCTTCAACTCTTGTAACATAACTATGTTTGGTCTCATTTGATCAAGGCATCTCTTGATCAAACGAATCTTGTCAGGGGCATTGAAGCCCTTGATATTCCATGAAAGGACCTTCATTGCCCCCGAGAAAAGGCAAAGGCATAGCCTTTTCTCCCGTATTGACTTTGGTCCTCCCCTCTTCTTTTCCCCCACCTTTATTCTTTTTTGTTTTGCCATGGTTTGTTCCAAAGTTCTCTTTTCCAGAATTCCCATTTCCGCATGTAAACCTAAATCATCCCCAATGCCTACCTCATCATCTATTGGGGATTCGGAATCCAGGTCTTCAAAAAGGCTCCTCTCATCTTTGGCTTCTTCAAAAGAGCTCTCCATATTTCTAATTGGAGAAATTTGTATATCTTTAAATATGGGTTCCTCACCTTCAATGTTTTCATCCACCTATTGACTCCCAACTTGGGGTGATTTTCCGTGAGAATTCAAAATTTCCACCTCCACCTCTCCAAGTTTTTCCCCCCTTGATTTGTTTAGGAGTTCCTTGGTAACACTTCCTGATTTTAATGGGCGAGTTGAGGGAATTTCCTCAGGTAGTATGTTCTGAATTTTAGGTTTTCCCATTTCTAAATGCTCTACTAGAGCAGTATCGTCCTTTCCTGAGAGGCCAATCAGCTTTGTGTCCATTACTTCCTTGGTGCCATCCTCCCCTAAATTTGCTTCCTACTCAATCGATTTGCTTACCCCCTCTGTGACAGGGGCTAAAACCAAGCTTCCTTCTCTATCTTCTGGTGAGTCCTTCCTTATCCAAACAATTACCACTTCTGAATCAGTAGCAACTAACCATAAATTACCCTCTTCTTCACACCATCCAACTTCTTTAGGCTTTTCCTCTTCTTGAAGATCTATCCACAGACCTAGGGCCATTTCTAAGTTTCTCAAACCACAATCTTCCCCAAACGTCTGGTCCCTCTTCTTCGACATAGCCTCCAAAAAACTACTATCCTCAGCTTGGAAGGCTTCCTCTTTTATCGATAGTAAACCTATTAAAACATTTTGTTCCAACCCTTTGCCTTTTTCTAACCGCCTGCATTCCCCTACAGGGTGCCCTACCTCTTGACATGCATAACACATTTCAACCATCTTGTAATGTCCCCATTTTTGCCATTCACTCTTCGTTGCCTAATAGCCTATTCTCGGAAGCCCGTAGACTCGTCAGAAGTGAAATTAGGGTTTCCTTTTTATAGGAGTTCTGAAGAAGGTTTGCATGAATGAGGATTGTGGATTCTTTCTAGATTTTCAGAGAGCTTCGCAGTGATATGACATACAAAGTCATCGGGCAACTTTTCTAAATTTACTATTTTTAGTAAATTCTATTTCTGGCAGTGCCATCTTGGACAGTAGCATCAGCAATCAACTCAATTTCCATTTCAGGCAGTGCAATTTGGGCATATTTGGCTTTCAACATTTTGAGGCTCATTTTGGGTAAAATGATTTATTCTAAGTCATTAATGTTATAATTTCTTATTGGCTCCCTTGGCCTAGTATTAATGACTTAAAGTTGTTTTAAAAGGTGGCCTTTGAGGGTGGATGCCTCATTGAGAGATTATTTAAATATTTCTAAAGTAAATATTTCTCCTCAAGTTTTGGATGCCTAGAAAGGTGAATATAATATTTTAAAAATTAAAAATATTTCAAAAGTGAAATGGGCATCCTTTTTGGAGGGAAAAAAGATGGAAGTTGAAGAGCCAACAGTCACCTTCAATTCTATAAAAGCAGGCCATTGCTCATCCATTTGTTATCTTTGGAAAATTTTATCGAAATGTTGTTGGTTTGAAATCAGAATCCGGCTAAGGGAAAGCTTAGCAAGTTTATTCCATTCTTCAAGCCTAAAACTATGGTTCCCTAGATGGCTGTTTGAGAGTGTGCTTCATTCAGAAGTGTATATTGTTCATCATGTGAAGATTTTGGTGAGATTTTTCCAGTTTTGTATTTGTTGGTTATGTCATGGCTGTAGGTAAAAATCATTAACAGCTCTAAGGGTGATTTTAATTTGGTTATGGGTATTTGCCCCATTGATTCTTATGCTTGAGGCGCCCTTATGTAAAAAATTTCAGATTTTTTGATGAGCTCTCTAATTTACTAGAGAGGTTGCCCTTCCTCTAGGGCCGTACCATCTCTCTTGCTGGTCTTTGGAGGTTGTGCTTCTAATTTCTTGTTTGCTTGGTGTTGTATGACTCATGGGAGTTGGTCGCCATGCTCTAGTATGTGCTCACTTTCAATGGAGTGCAACTTAGGAATTTTGAGAAAGAAATAAGTATTTTGATGTGATGTAATGATGCTGGTCTGCATTTTGAAGTTATTGGCATTTAATATCAGATTATGTTCTTCACAAGTTATGCATTATTTCTCGGGAATATATACTGCTAATCTATGAGCAGATCATTAGAAGAAAAGAAGTTTTGGGGCAAAGATATGAACAAATTATTGTAGGCATGTTGCTGGTAAGGAATCTCAATTTGTTGGTTGTTATTATTAGATTTCAATAAGATCAGTTTTTGACTTGTTCTTCATCATTTGAGAGGTTCAGAAGTTGAAAAATTCATCCTTTAAATATTTGCATGATTTTATCATTGTAACACATGTAAATTGCAGATTTATTTCATTGTAAGGCTGAGAATTAGTAGTACTAATCCAGTCACTGTTCTTACTGCATTTACTTGTGATTTCCTAATGCATGCACCTTAACCCCTGGCTGGTTTACCACTAGTGTGGAGAAAATTGTTCATTGTATTTCATCTTTCACCCACCATTGAGTGGCGAATCCCCACTATTAAGTGGATGCCCGCTTCGCGGATGAATTGCTTTGTATTTTCATGTTTTCCCCCTCCACTGAATAAATGGTAGTGTGGAATTTGCTTCATGGTTGGTTCACCGCCTAGCTCCATTCAATTGTAACTTCATTTCAATAATTGCTTAGTTTTCTCTGCCATATGACAACACCTCTCCTTCCTTGGGATTGAGTGTGCATTCTTGGCGTTGAGTTTATTTTAGTTGTAATAAATTACAGTTACTGATTTATTTAGATCCTAGGGATCCTCTGACCATATGCCCGCCCCTCCTCCCTCATCGGGTCTTAGGGCGCATTCTTGGTTAGAGTTACTATTTCGCATCGTTTTGGTTTCGGAGCTAACCTTAATGGGTGTGTGTTGCATTGTAATTGATATTGAAATCAAGTAAAAAATTAAGCGAGTATTTTACACGTCTCTTCAACTTCTATCATCTGCTTCCAGATTCCCTCTCTTATTTTTAATTCCACCATTGTTGGGAGAGGGTGGATTGCTTGCCAAAGGATACAGATGCAAGCATACATACTATAGTCTTTTTTTGCTATGGCTTCATCTACTTTAACAAAAGTCCCTAGTTTATTACCAATCAAATTTAGAGTTTCTTAATCCCAGTATTCGTGGGGCAGGTTGTACAGCCAAACCCAAATCGGTACCTCCGAAATTATTTATATTTTAGGGTTGAAGTTCAGTGTCTAGTCCTTTAGAAAAAAACATTTTCCCCCCATCAAAAATGGGCCACTGTTGAGGATCCACTCTTTATGTATAGCGTTTGGGCAGATGACAAGGTAGAATGTAATGTCCCCATTTTTAGAACTACACTTTCCAGTGACTGTTAGCCTATTCCCGGATGCTCGTAGGCTAGTCAAAGGCAGAATTAGGGTTTCCAGCTGCTTGGAGGTTTCTTTTGAGGATTCAAGGGTTCGCATGTTGAAGTTTTGCAGAGTGGTCACGGGATTCTTTCTGGGATTTCAGAGAGCTTCGCAGTGGTATGACATGCAAGTGAATCAGAGAACTTTTCCGAACTTACTATTTTTAGTAAGTTACGATGGTTGCATGTTGGATTTTTACAGTTTGGATTCTGGATTCCTTCTAGGTTTTCAAAGAGCTTCGCAGTGGTATGACATGCAACTGAATCAGAGAACTTTTTCAGAATTACTATTTTTAGTAAGTTACGACAGCTGCATCTTGGAGTTTTACAGTTCAGATTCTGGATTCCTTCTAGGTTTTCAGAGAGCTTCGCGACAACATGACATGCAATTGAATCAGAGAACTTTTCTAGACTTACTATTTTTAGTAAGTACAATGGTTGCTCGGATTGTGGTTAAAATGAGTTTGGAACAACTTACTATTTTTAGCAGTATGCTATTTTTAGTAAGTTCTATTTTTAGCCGTACTATTTTTAGTAAGGTTTCTGCAGTTCAATTCAGTGGTTATATCTGGCAAGTCAATTTGAGCAATTTGGTCCCCAACACCCTTGGTGCTATTTTTGGCAGTGTTTCAACAACTTGGTATTATGGCTATTTCGAGCAGGGCAATATAGTCAGTTGGTCTCCCGCATTTGAGGTGATTATTTTGGCGAGTTTGATATTTGATGAGAATGTTATTTTAAGTGAAATATTTAATAGGCATGTTTGGATGCCTTGGAGAAATAAGTGGTGAATTATATTTATATTTCACTTTAATAAAGTGTTTCACTTTATTATTATTTTGGATGCCATAATATACTTTGACATTTTAATAAAGTATAATACTTCTTGGAGGAGGACGACTTGGAGAAATGAAATGCAAATCACACCAATGGGCATTGTGAATTTGAGTTTGGTTTTGGCGTCCATTTGGAGGGAGATTGAATTTGAATTTGGAGCAGGAAATGTTATAAATAAGAGCATTGGGCTCTTAGTTCATTATCTTATGTCTACACTATTGTTATGCTACGGAAATGGTGAGTGAATAGCTTCGAGGAAAGCATACCTCCTAGCTTTGGCTTGACTTCTTGCTTGAAAGATAGCAACTAGTTAAGATTATGGTTGTTCCTGACTCTTGAGAACAGATTGAGCACTTGAGATAGAGTTTTCTGAAGTTTTGAGTCTTTTGTAGTTGCTGGTTATGCATAGCTGAAAGTAGTTTTTATTCATAAGTCATAGAATAACTTTTATTTTGTTTTGGGTAGTTTGCATTTGTCATTGTCATCCTTGGGTGCCCCCTTTTGGTGAGTTTCAGATTTTAATATGCAGATTTGGATTTTATTTTGCAGAAGTCGCCCCTCTTGAGGTCATTCTACTTCATCATGCCTAGCAAATGTTTAGATAATTCATTGAGTAGTTGTTGCAGCTATTTCTTGGTCATAAATTGGTCACCATCTTCCTAGGAGTTCATTGCACTTGGTCCCATGTCATTCGGAGTAGTTATGATAGAGTTATGAGCATTTTAGAGGGTTGTCTAGTTGCTGGTTTGTGCATTTCCAGTTGTTGGTCTGTCAAAATCAGATTGTAAAAGTTTGCCTTTGGGGTTGGGTTTAGTGTGGACCGAGTCTTTTGATGATAGGAGAGATATAATACTTCATTGCAGCATTGAGGCATTTCAAATACAATGATATTTGCAGGAGAAACTCATATTGTAACGCTGCTACAGTAGTACTATTCAGCCATTTTAATTCTTGCAATTTCATGTTTTCCCACGTTTGTGGAAGAGACTAGCATTGCCTCAGTCTTTCATTTTAGTATTTACTTTCATGTACCACCCGCTGAAAAGTGGAAGAGGCTGGCATGCCGCCTAGTTACTTTGGTATTGCATTTACATATTGTTGATCAGCTGAGCCGTCAACACACTCCCGCTGAAAAGTGGTCGAGTTGCATATTTACTTTCAGCATTGTACTTTTTAATTCCAGTCCTCCCGTTGAATAAGTGGTAGAGTGATTGCAAATTCTTTCTATTACTTTCCAGCAGTTTCAATTATGCTAAAGATCCCCTTTCGAGTATGCTCTCAACCTTGCCTATATTGGGATCTGGGTTGATCAGAGGAAAGAGTTCCCTTTCAGTTGGATTGAGGTTTCATTAACGTTAACGGGTGAACTTGGTTGTGAAAAAGAAAAAAATTGCCCAGTATATTTCAGTGGTATCAGAGCTAAGATCCTGCCATCCTGTGAAAATTCAGCGATTCAGTTTGTCAGATGAGTGACAGAGAAGTCAGATTTTTCACCTGAGTTCAGTTTAGCTTTCAGAAGTTCCAAAGATGTTGCATTTTCTGAGGACCAGGAACCATGAGAAGTCAGATTTGATTGTGGCTTCTGAAGAATGTCAGTTAAAAAGGCAATGTGAGCATGAGGCTTCCATACTCCGTGAAGAATATCAGAACATGCCAGATGAGTTTAAGGATGGTGTTTCTTTTGACTGCTACTTGAAATGTGTGTTGATTAGTTATCCTAGATAATTGGGTGTGGTCAACTACATCAAGGAAAAGATTAAAAGAGAAGCAGAACATGCCTTAGACGAAGGTTCAAGGAAGGAAGAAGCAAAAGTGCTTGTTGGTGGTTTACAGTCCACAAATGAGCAAGTTGAAGAGTGTTTGGTAGAGCCTCAAAATACTTCCTTAGTCTTGCATGTGATAGGAAGTGATGAAGATCAGCTTATTGAAAGGGACATAACAACAGTCTTGAGTCCTAATGAGGATTCATCCAATGAAGGTCTTGAGACTAAGGGCTACATGGAAGATGTTGTTGGTAGTGATTCCGACGTTTTTGTACCTCCTTTTGTTGAAGGTTTGGTGATGGATAATTTTCCTCTTGTTGCTGTCCCAGCTTCCCATGAGTTCCACATGAAGAAATCAGCACTTTACTCATTCAAGATGGTTCCATTGAAGGTGAAGATGATGAAGTTTTCAAAACAGCTTCCTTAGATGATTCCTTGCGTCATTACAATGATGGTGTCAAGGGTGGTCTTGGGTTTGAACTTCAAACTAAGCCCTTGGAGAGAGGTGTCTATGAAGATATCAGTTTAAGAGAGTTGGGTGGTGACCTATTCAAAAAGTCAGCACTCCAAGAGAAGCACGAAAAGCTCTTTCCTTCTGATCAAAACAATCAACCTCTTACCACTTGGGATCCAGGTGTGAAGGTACCTAGCATTGACAAAGAACCTGTGTGGGATGAATTTCCCTTTGATCCTAATGAAGACCAAAAATCAGAATGCAATGTAAGCTATGAGGAGGCCTTTAGAGGAGAAGGTGTCTTTGATGAAGAAGATTGTTTGGCAAAGTTCCATAATGATTCCTTGAAGTGGTTGCAGCCACTAAAGAAGAGTATGTTGCTACAGAAACTTTTGGAACAGTGATTGATAATGATTCATTGATCAAGTTGGAGGCTGTCATATCCTTTGATAATGGAGATAGTGGAGTGGAAGAGGAGCTAGAAGACCAATTCATGGTGTTCGTTGACAAGGAAGTGCAAGCTCTATCCCTGTTTCATTGCACACACAATTTGGTTGAAGAACTCTACTGGAAGGTTCAACTTGAAGAAAGATGAAGAGGAGTGAAAGATGAAATTGCTCTTCCCAATTTGCAACTTATCGGAGATTCCATGGAGACATTGAAATCAGCGTACATACACTTGATTGAAGATCGAGATTATGCCTTCAAAATTGCAAAGAAAACCATTTGTGTTTTCCAAGGAAAAAAGAGAAGGGTTGATGAGCTTACTCTTGAGCTCGAGTCAACAAATGCCATGCTGGAAGATACTCAAGTGGCATTAATGGAGGTAAAGAGGCAGCTAGCTGGTTTCAAACTTTTCAAAGAGCAAGAGAATGAGCAAAGAGTTGAAGAAATCCAGCAAGTAATTGGAGAGCTTGATAGTCTTCGAGAGGAGTTTGATCTTGAAGGTTTCACAAGAAAAACAGAAGTGGAGTGTGCAGATTTGGATCAGCAAGATGGAAGTGAGCAAGAGGAAAGAGTTGACTTCCAATTTTTTGACAATCCTCTCTTTGAAGTGGGTGTCGAAGCGACTTATGATAATCCTCTCTTCGTTTTGGAAGAAGAGGCATGTAGTGAAGAGACCAAGCGTAAGGTCGAATATAAACTCCAATCTATGGATGCTTTGATATCACTCCATGAGGATGTGCCATGTTTTTTGATGGGTAATCTTCCAAGGCAATTTGATAATGAATGCATAAGTGGGTTCGAGGATGAAGTCTCCACACGGGAAGTGTTGAAGCAAAATAATTTCAGCATCTTTGACATCAAGGTGTTGATGAGAAAAGTCTTGGTAGCTGCTGGTAACTTCATTACAGCAGCAAGGAGTGAAGATTTCAGATTTGCTACTCATATGGTAGGGAAGAAAGATGGACCTAAACTTGGTGTTTGCACTCTTGACAATCCATCCCTTGGATGGAGTGATGTTTCGGCTCATACTAGTTCATTTTTGGAGTTGGGATTGAAGACAACATTTGTTTTATGCTCCATAGATGTGAATGCTTTCATGGGTTGGTTTCAGAGGTTCACTAGGGGGAAAGCCAATTTCATAAGTGTGCACTTGGTTTTGACCTGCACTTGGAGATGTGTTGAATTCTCTTTCTAGTGTGTTGGAGATTACTTTCAATTGGGTATCCATGCTTGGGATTCTCAACATGGGTTGATGGGCTTATTACTTGTGGAAAGAAGAACTCTTGGAGGGATAAGGATCAAATTATCAGATTTTGTGGTGCTGTCCCCTTCCTTACCAGCCACTTGAAGGTCCCATTTGTTCATCAACAAATGGATTGGAGAGAAATTTTGAGTATGGGATGGAAATATGAACGGTCGGTTGCTCTTGAGAGTGATCCTTGGCTAAGACAAAGGCAGTTTTTTAGACATGAGCTTGTTGGTTGGAGGCAGACCAGCCACCTTTCATGGGGAGTTACTCATATTCAGGAGAGTTGGTTCATCACTTCTTGTCTAAGAAGTGGTAGTTTTCAGTTGGTGATTGCTCTTGTATGTTTTCCAGCCACTTTGGAGGTTTGTGAAACAAAATTTGTTAGTTCCTTCCCAATTTTGCGTCAAGACAGCGAACTTTCACATGCTTTGATTCTACATTCTGAGACTCTTGGCGTTGGAAATAGGAGAAATTTGTACAGTCCTCACGGCTGTACCATGGTAATTCAATTGAGACATAGTAACTCCATGTGGAGTGATGGGTATGAGTTCGTTGAGCTATTGCAAAGGATTGCTTTCCCCTTTGCAAGAAGATTCGGAGGTGTCACTTTTGCACTCATGGCTCTACTTGACACCTTGAGGAAATATGCGGAGGATTGCAGTTTTGAGTTGAGTAGTCTATATTTCCTATTGCCTAGGACTGTGATAGACAGTGGCATTGCTATTATGGATGACTCAAAGTTTTTTAGGCATGATATTGATTTCAGTCTTTCCACACTTTTCAGCTTGAGTTTCATTGAGGGTAACATTTTGGAGTTACAAGGGTGGTTAGTGCAATTTTGGCACAAGGTTTTCACTGATGTGATCAAAGTGGTACAGCATCAGCATGCTGGGTCTTTACAGAGATGGACATGGGACCTTGGGATCCGTTGTAGTGTTGTGCAATTGCCTGAGGACAAGCAATTTTGGGAAGGGCGGACTGTAATGTCCCCATTTTTAGCACCGCACTCCCCAGTGAATGATAGCCTATCCCCGAATGTCCGTAGGCTAGTCAGTGGCAGAATTTGGGTTTCCGGCTGCTTGGAGGTTTTTTTTGATGATTCGGGGTTTTGCATGTTGGAGTTTTGCAGTTTGGTTGTGAGATTCTTTCTGGGTTTTCAAAGAGCTTCGCAATGGTATGACATGCAACTGAATCAGAGAACTTTTCCGTACTTACTATTTTTAGTAAGTTACGATGGCTGCATGTTGGAGTTTTACAGTTCGGATTTTGGATTCCTTCTGGGTTTTCAGAGAGCTTCGCGACAGCGTGACATGCAACTGAATCAGAGAACTTTTCTAGACTTACTAGTTTTAGTAAGCACGACGACTGCTCGGATTGTGGTTAAAATGAGTTTGGAACAACTTACTATTTTTAGCAGTATGCTATTTTTAGTAAGTTCTATTTTTAGCAGTACTATTTTTAGCAAGGTTTCTGCAGTTCAATTCAATGGCTCTATCTAGCATGTCAATTTGAGCAGTTTGGTCTCCAACACCCTTGGTGCTATTTTTGGCAGTGTTTCAGCAACTTGGTATTATGGTTATTTTGGGCAGGGCAGTATATTCAGTTGGTCTCCAGCATTTGAGGTGATTATTTTGGCAAGTTTGATATCTGATGAGAATATTATTTTAAGTGAAATATTTAAAAGGCATGTTTGGACGCCTTGGAGAAATAAGTGGCCAATTAGATTTATATTTCAGTTTATTGTTTTGACGCCTAGCCTGGAGGAATTAAATCAGTTTAATAAAGTATTTCACTTTATTATTACTTTGGACGCCATAATATACTTTATTGACATTTTAATAAAGTATAATACTTCTTGGAGGAGGACTTGGAGAAATGAAATGCAAATGACACTAACGAGCATTGTGAATTTGAGTTTGGTTTTGGCGTCCATTTGG